>JASXSY010003064.1:0-88874 GCA_034509805.1 Sipha maydis | reverse complement strand
AAAGTATTTTGGATTACTTAACATACTGTTTATATGGCATATTAACGTTTTGCATGGTATAATATTAATGATAAAGCAGGCCTTCTTGCCACATATAATAGTGTATTATCTGTCGCTCTTAGATCAATAAATACCACCAATGTTTTTATTACTATTATTGTAATAACCCAAAAATGGAAAGGTTCAGGCTATATGGGGGTAGATTACCTTCCTCCTTGTTTAAGGGAGGGTTCTCGGGATTACAAAGGTTCAAGAGCCGATCGGTACAACTGGATAGTCTGGCAAGCTAGACAAAATAGCACTTACTTTTTTGTGTAGATACTCGGGTGCCGATGATCTGGACACTTATAACTACTGTAGGATAATAGTGAGGTCGAAATGAAGTGAGACAGACATAGGTTTTAATGTACTGAAGCTGGACACTTTTCACCTCGCACAGATAGCTCAAATGACGAAAATAAGTTTGAAAGTATAAGAGTTACACGTAATATTCACTAGGCATAAAAATACTTCTTAGACAATCTTATCCGTGCGCACACACAGATGACCTAAGATAAAGAGACCCTGAAAGGGTATTGTGTCCCTGTTATATAGGGACGTATGGTGGGATGGACCTTGGACCGGTCCCTTTGAAGATTTGACCTACTTATGGTGTCAATAGTGTATTGTTTGTTTATATCTGAAATATTTGTGTTATCTGTGCGGGTATCGAAAGAACCGTTATTTATTGACTTTTACAATTTTGAACATTCGCATGATGCACATCATTACATTATTATATATATTATTATTATATCCATCTTCAATGTTAATTGCCAATACTAGTACTTGGTCACAACAGTAGTGTCTTAGTCTAAGAACTTTTTGTTTAGGGGAATTATTGGAATCAATGACTGATAATATGCATTTGTATATAAATGATTCAAGTAATACCTTACAGCAATTGTCAGCCTTTTTGAGTCCACGACCCTCTTTTATGCCACCTAGATATCTATCGAATCTTTTGTAATATAAGCATTAAATAATTTTTACAAACTGTTATAAATGTATTTATTTGTGTACACATTTTTTATCTTAATAACTTTTTTACTGTTATTCATTTGAAATAATTTTATCAATCCATGACTCAACAGATTTGGTTTGAATTATTCTCGTTGTTGGCTATATAGTCAGCCGATTTCTTGGTTACGTTTTAATTGCAGTCATCGTAGAAAATCCTGCTTCGCAAAAGTATATCATTGAAAAAGGTAGTAGCTTTTTAAAGTTTCTTTTGTTAAAGCAGGATACTTAATTTGAATTTTTGTCCAAAATGTAATTATATTCTTATAAGTATTACATATCTGTTTCAATCATTTGTCTGAATACAATTCAATTAATTTTTCTTAATTTAATGATATATTATTTTTTTTTTTTCGACTTAATTAAAGGATTAATAACCCATAAATTGGTTGAACGGATGTTTTTCGATGGATGAAAATATTTAAGAAATTCTCATTTAGTTTTAATAAGTTTATATCAATACAATTTTGATTTTCATTAATTAATTTTTCTTCTATCATGGCAGTCTTGTAAAGTATTTGAATAAATGTATTTAAATACTTTTAAAATACTTTTTTATTTGAGTATTTGGGAAGTATTTTAAATACTGTCTTGGACGTATTTGTATTTGAAAATCAAATACTTCAGTACAAATACTTTTAAAAATTCAGTCATCAGTTATCACATTTTTTTTTTTTTTAAATTATTTTACTATTTGATATTTTATAATTTTAACTCATCAATGTTGATAGCCCTACTGCCGATATCTATAAAAAGTTAGGGATAAATCGAGTTTTCAACCCAAGTAATTAATCAGTTGCTACAGTTATTTTTATATTAAGTCTATTCCAAGATAAATTATTTATCAATTAAAATATCATTTTTAATGATATACATTATTATATGGCATGAATGCGTCATTGACCATTGTACAATGTATAAGGCGGCGTGCACATTGGAAAGCGTTGCGCAGTGAGCGATGAGCTATGCGTTGTTTATTTTTCAAGACTGCTTGAATTGTGAGCGTTGTATTTATATTTTGCATTGTTATTAATTGAAACGTATTTTATAAAACATCATGCGCTCTCAAAAAGTATATTTTTCATTTGCAAGTCGAGAACTTCTCATTTCAAAAGTGCAGGGAAGACCATCTTCATGGAATGATAGACACCCCGATTATAAAAAAACTGAAAAAACAAATAAATTTTGGGATGAAATCTCAGAAAAATTTCTCTCAATTAAGTCTTAATTCTTCATATACATGATGGAACTCGCCTAGAACACTTCGTTTTTTATTAATTTCGTAAACACTTTATCCTTTTTTCTTTCTAGTTAAAAGACATCATCGTAAAAACGAAGTTTCTAACAATAAAATACTAAAGAAAAAAATAAGAACGTACAGTTAGAAAAAAAAAAAAATTTAATTTAATTTTTTAATTTTTTAAATTCTACTTTGCTCTAGTTTAGTCAATTTTGGGCGCAGGACACAAGTTGATACATCAAAATGGCTTGAAAATAATCGATGAACCCGAATATGATATTCAAATTACGGGTTGCCATTTAAAAAAAATAAGTTTTATTGCGCATACGCAAGATACATGAGTTAAAAAAACTGTAAGTCATAGAAATGTACGATCCTTTAGTCTAGTTTAATGTCCCGCAAACAGAATTGAAAAATATTTACATGGTAATGAGTGGTAAAGTGACCCTTACTTTTTGAAACACACGGTATATCCGTTTGTAGCTCTGTTTAACATTGATGTATTAAAGAATTACTCATAGTAATTATAAAACAAGTTTTATTTATTTTCATTTTTCAGTATAATATAATTGAGAAAGTTGTTTAACGGTTGAGAATCGCTGGTATATAGAACACACTAAAGAGAGCGACCGGTCCGTAGTTTTCTGCTTTGTCAGTAGGTTTATTAGGATTTAATACACTAATAATTTTTGTCACTTTAAAAGAGAGGCTGAAGGTAACCCGTTATTAGTATATTGTTATAAAATTTTGTAAGCCAGAACTTCACTTTCGGTCAACAGTTTTTAATGAACTCGCGCAGTTAAGATCTGTCGTCGGCGCCTTTTTTTTTTTTATGTTCGACTTTGTGTTTGACCTGTTTAATGAAAATTTAAGCCGATGGTGCTTTGGATAAATCCATTAAACGGTTGATGATTAGGTTAATGTTTATGCCTGTTGGTTTTTAAAGGTTCCAGTTTGCGGGTGTTTCGATTTTCCCGAAGAATGACCATGCTTTTCTACTTGAAAATTTAAAATCGATGCTTTGGACTGTATTTGTCCATCGCTGCTTTCGTAAAGAACTTAGGTAATAAAATAATTAATCAGAAGTTTAGAGACATGGTCACGTTTGAAATCGGTATTAAAGGCGAATGTATTCTTGGTCTCAATAGTTTATATACCCTACATAATCTACAAAAGTCTCTAAGGATGAATTCTGATGAATATCTGTAGGTATTAGATGTCCTGCCACTTTCACAAATATTAAAGAGGCATTATATATTGTTGTAGTATTTTTAAACTAATTTGTTTTGTTGTTTTTAATGTATGTTGCTTATCTGTATTTTCGATCATAGGTTGTTCATTCAACTTTATAATCATAAATACTACCACGAATATAATTGTGCTTCATCCGAGATATGATTTCTTGTAATAGTAAGACTTTGAACTTGTGCATCGTTAAAATTTTTGATAGATAATCAGACATACCTTTACTAATTCCTTCAGTATTATGGTGTACGATATGTAGTTTGGAGCCAAAATCCTAGGTCCGGTAAATCTAAAAGGTACTGTATAAGAGAGAAACAACATTATAAGTTGAAGAATCTATTAGTAGCCAGATGATGTAAATCACAGATTTGGTTGTCGAACAGTTATTTAAGCTTTAGCCTTTATCATGAAACATTAACGTTGTCCAGAGTGTACTACGTAGAAGCACTCTAATATTACACCCCCTCATTGCCTAATTATTTTACTTGATAAGATCCATGCATCATATCAGTAGAAACTTGTTTCTCTCACAGAAAACTTTAAAAATATTTTGTTTTAATTTTTTTGATGAAAATAGTTCAAGCATCTTATTTTTTAACTAAATCACATTAAAACTAAATTTAATTTCAAATTTTGCAATTTTTAGAACTATTCACCTGAACTAAACGGTAGTTTTACGAAAGATTTAGTAAATTGGCTCGGTGAATTGAAAAGTTTATTTTGTAATATGAAGTTCGGAATCACACTACCTCTGAAAAAAACTGTCATATACAATAGTAAGTATATCACATTACAATATATTAGGTGCCTATGTAGATGTATATTTATGGTCGCTAGATTATAATTTTGAATAGTATATTTTTTCAGTTTAAATTTACTGATTTTTAATCTAAACATGCCGTTTATAAAAGATCAATTTTTTTTAAAAATGTATAAAACACTTTCCGACCACTTCAAAAGTTAAAAATCATATATATCATTATATGCTAACGTAAAAACTGATCTTGGCAGTTCCTACATAATTAATCTACATTCTGCCAATTATTAAAACATAAAAAAGAGAACCGGTATGCTATTATTTTAAATCATAATGGTTTGACACCATCACACGTTTATTCAATAAATTATCTAAATTTAAATTATGAAATATATTTATACCTTAATAAAACTAGACTTAAGAGGACGTGATACTCAAAGTGAAACATATACAATAGCTAAGGGAATACACTGTTTAGTGAAAGAATATGTACAGGAGGTGTTGGTTATTAATGACATTTGTTCCCGGTTACCATAGTTTAATAAAAGTTACTGTTACTCTTATTGACGCTTATTTTGTCTTCTGTGGCTCCGAGAACCAAATATGTTACATCATATCGAAAACGCACATACATTATTGAAGTCACCCTTGCGAAATTGTATGAATGTTTTAAATAGTACAGATCAGAAAATCAGCAATAACTGATCCCTGAGGGAGTCCAATATTAATCACATGTGATATTTTGGTATAATCTCCTAAAAATACTCTGAAATTTCTATTACTTATACTATTTTCTAGAAATCAAAGCAAAAATTTGCGTGAGTTAATTCTGGACGGTTTAAGTAATAATCCATATTACCATATCATGTCGTATGCAGTATTTTAATCAATAAATGTTTTACTCGATTTTATGACATTATTGTAAACTTTCCCAAGTTGTTGGTCTATAATAATTTTGAGGTCTCAATGACGCGATCATACGATTACATATATATTTATTGTCTAATATAACTTGCGCCCGAATTGGGTTTAAGGTAAACAACCTACTTTACACACCATGGTTCTTACGAGTAGGCAAC
The DNA here is from genome assembly GCA_034509805.1 of Sipha maydis. NCBI lineage: Eukaryota > Metazoa > Arthropoda > Insecta > Hemiptera > Aphididae > Sipha > Sipha maydis. The sequence continues at coordinate 83,494 of JASXSY010003064.1, read as the reverse complement.
CCAAACGTTGCGCAAAGATTGCGCGCCCGACCGTGACGGAGACGGTAACGATGACGACAAGGAATGGAATCTAATGATTTTTACACGGGAATGAGAAATGGAACAGTTTAGTTAAAAGAGAAGAGGTCCTGTGGTCGAATTGGTCTGTTGCAAAGATCACACATATATCGGAAAAATACTAAGACTAAATACAACTTAAAAACTAACTTAAAAATTAACTTATAAATACATGACGACTGATAGTAACTTGAACTGGTAACTCTGGTGATTTTGACGACCTGTGCGGCCTCTCACACACCACTGAGGATGCTGGCGGTCTTACGCTTGGACATGAAATATGGAATGATTTGGCCAAAATACTAAACGACACCGGATATAATTCACAAGACACGCATTGGTAAAGGAATAAATAATGTACGATTTTTGGTAACTAAAGAATTTATTTAATTGTATAATAAAATAATAACTGCCACAATGGCGAGAATAATAATAATAAATAATAATGAAAAACGAAACTATGTTGCTGCAAGAACGAAGAACAATAATAAAAATATGATGTAACATTTGCGACAGAGAACGTCTAATAACAAAAACGAAAAAAACAGGCGGCCGCTATTGCGACCGACGAGACAAAAATAATTACAATTACATAGTATTGACTAATGATAATAATAATTCATTAATAGTTTACACAATCTACAAACTAACGATATCATAACATAATAAATAATTGAATCACAATTTATATAGATGGTATAATTCACATACAAGTACCTAATGGACAATGAGAACAGGTGGAAAGATAGGATCTCGTTGCCGTCGTCGTCAAACTCATTAGCTTTATTTAAACTATATTTTTTTACTATATTTATAAAATTGCAATTAATTTAAATGTATGTTTTATTTTTTATCTTCAGGTTTAAATATCACATACTTAAACAAACATATTGACTTTTATTTACTTAAGTCAGTGGACTACGATTATAAGTGTGAACTCCGTCATGATCAAGATGATATGCCACCTATGGTTAAAGCGGAATACTTAGTACGAAAATATATGATTAATTGACGAATACAATTAAAAAATTAAGGGTCCAAATCACAGAAATATAAAACACAAGATAGCTAACTGACGTGATTATTGAAGCCGGCAGCCATTTGCATGGTGGTCAATGTTTACCTGATAATTTTTATCAATTTTCAGTATTATCACCGCAGACATATAAAACACTGTATTTTATAAGTCTGTAATTATCACATAATACATTATAAAAATAATAATCAATATTCTGCGGCCACACAGAAAGCTACGCACGCTATGTTCGCTATACGTAGGATAAATAACTTTCTATGGCCCGGTTTTTCAATTGCATTTAACTGATAGTTAGTATAACATAACTGACAGTTAACGTTTTCCTCTAGTTAAACTGTTTATAGAGTCCCAGTTAAACTAACCAAAAGTTTTAACTGCCAGTTAAGTTAACTGATGTAATTTCTTACGGTTATAAACATTAACTGTTGGTTAACATAATTTTATCATTTTTGATAAATATTCATAGATAATTATTTTTATTTTAATATATTTTTATGTATAAAGTTTTTATTAATTTATTTTCTATATATATTAATTATACTCGTAACAATGGATCTTCTATTAGATAATTTATTATTTGATGATAATGATATTAAACTTCATAAATATATGAATTATCAACGCAGGCCTTATGTTGTACACTCCAGAGTAGATAATTTATTATGGGACGGTTACAATTTTAAAGTGCGTTTCCGTCTGTCTAAAGAAACAGTTATAGAAGTCTTAAATTTGATAGCACATTATATTAGCACTAATACAGATAGGTACGTATTATTTAGTAATTATAGGATAACTAAATACTAGAGACTTTTAATTATGACTTATATATATATATATATATACTTATAGAATATAACTTAAATTATAGTAAAATATTTTATTTTAATAGGAATAATGCTATAACACCAATGCAAAAATTATTATTAACATTGCAATTTTATGCTACTGGGAGCAATAAGTGCAGGAGATGTAATTGGTGTTAGTAAATCATCTGCCTGTCTTATAGTAAGAATGTAAGTCTGGCCATAGCAAAACTTCGTACTCAATTTGTAAAAATGCCAGAAACTTATTTGAACCATTTGAAAAATAAAATATATTTTATATTTTTATAATATTACGAATAAGTGAAAATAACTGATAATAATAATAAATTACAACTTATCACAAATTTTGCAATATGACCACATAACAAAAAATTGTTTTAACAGTTAACCTCTGTTTTATTAACTGAGGCACGATACTTTTATTGATAAACTGCATTCTATTTAACTGGAACTTTAATTGACAGTTAAAATTAATTGGTTAGTTAACTAACAGTTATTTAGACACTTGAAAAACCGGGCCTATAACAACAATGTGAACGGTCACACAGAATGGCGTACGCTATGTACGCTGTTTTGGATGTTATAGCTACGTCGCGATGCGTCGCCGGAGTGTATGAATCTCGACTTTTTTTTTTTAACGACGCTCGACTTGTTACTGCATGCAAGATAAACAGGAGCTGACAGGCGCTGGACAAATAACCAATGCTTGAATTGGAAAAATTTAAAAGGGGGACGCAAAAGTATAATAATAATTTGCGTACCCTAAAATATTTTATGTATCTAATGGTTTATTGTTAGGTACATTTTATCGTTTTTTCTCTTCAAAAACCTCCAAAACTACGTACGTAGCGTAACTTTCTATGTGGCCACAGCAATATTGTATATTGTTCTAACTTGTGTTATGTACCAGTGTACACGAGTGTAGGTATATGAAATACCTATAACAATTATATTATGTATCAATAATTTATTGATTATAAAATAAAATAGTTTTTGTTAACTTTTGTCTCTTACTGACTGAATTTAATACATCACTATAAAATTGCTTACCATATGAATGTAATCTAACACTTATATATTTTTTTACAAGAAAGATTATTAAAAACCACATTTTATGAGGCCTATCTAATAAACATTTTCACAATTTAACATATTAAAAATATAAGTATCTAAAACAAACTTATTATTAACATATAGAATAATTTTCCTTTCTAAATTTGGTACATTAATATGCTTTAAGTTATCTGTTAAATATAAATAATAATTTTCAGCTAAAAAAATTATTTAAGTGCACATTCTGAAGATAAAATTAATCCTCCCAAATTTTTTGAAGAGGTAAATTGTGTACATAATTTAGGAACAGAATAATTATGATCTACAGAATTTGTACTAACGAGAAGTGATTGAATGCAACTAACACAGTTAATATATGCTGTTATTTTGTGTACTACATACTCCGTTATATAGTATAAAATATTTAATTTTGCCTCCTTCATAGTTGCATTAGTACAGTTAAACAATATACTTCTGTTTAAAATATTTTTATCAATAGTATTAAGTTTTATTTCTTTAAAATTGTCTTTTTTTTTACTCCATTTAAATTCAAGTAATGATCCAAAAACATCATCATCAAAACTATTACAATTAATATTTGATTGGTACTTAATAGCGTTTTTCATTAAAATTTGTTTTAAGGCTACTTTAAATTGTAATGTATTTGGATTATTATTAGCGCCAAATGTTTGCCTAAATCGAGAAAATAATATTTCTAAATGGTCTTGTGAAAATGTATTTGAAAATAGGATTTTGCACAAATATTAATTTGGCTAATGAAAATATAGATTTAATGGCCACTGCAAAACCAATAATAAACGATTTTTTAAACTATTAACTGATAAACTATAATCACAGATAACTGGACTGATAACAAATCAAAACATTAACCACCATGCAAATGGCGTTGGCTTCAACGTATTATATGGTACGGTTTCACAAGTTAGCTATCTAGTGTTTTTTATGTCTGTGGTCCAAATAAATAATGCAGATATTCCATAAATAGGTACCATAGACAAAAGTGATAAAACCACCTAATAAATATAGCTTTGTTACTGATTTTAAAACAGACAAACCATTAAATGCTTCAAGTTATAACCTAATTATTATAATATTATCTTAACATAACTATACTGGTATGCCTTTCTCAAAATTAGACCTGTATTAAATCTATAATTGTATTCACTCACGGTTTGTATATATTTATAACTTATTAAATTATTTTTTCGAACAGCTATTGACGATATTTTATGAATTACTATTATACACCTATTTAATTATGTATATTATGTATATTCGTATCCGTATAGGCCCCTTGTTTTATTTAAATGTTACTGAATAAATATACTGAAATTATACTCTAAACACTTATGATGTAAAATATGTTTAATAATTTTAGGTTACGTGGTATTCCTAATTTCTATGCAAATTTAATTCACATTAACTTTAAGTAGTTTTAACCACAAGCCCACATCAATGAAAATATATAATTTATAATTTTAATAAAATATTAACGAAGTTTAGACAGACTTTTTGTATTCACTAACCCATTACTTCATCTTTCATCACAAATCTATCATCATATCCATCTCTAACTCTCCTTTGTTTCAAGATCTGAGCCTACCATGATCCACAATAGTCTCCTTCTTCCGTCCCTGCTTTATTCGTTATCTTCTCCCTTGCCATAAATATTTTCGTTAAACTAATTATTCTCCTTATATGTGTAATCCACATCAAAGAAGTTTTACGTTCTTTATATTTTCTTCTTCCTTTCATATCTCCTCTAAAACTTTTTTTAAACGCTCCTCTCTAGAGTACACGAATCTGGATGTATTCCTTCTTAACAATTTTCGTTCTCCTCCGGCTTCTCACTCTTCATCAACTTAATCCTCAATGATAGTTTCTACATATAATTAATAATTGATTGAAACATTTTAAAATATATTTTTTCAATCAGAATTGTCATGTTACAGTAATTAATTGATAAAATAAATAAAATATATTTATCTATAAATATTACTTCACAAGAACTTTTTTTAACGCTTTAACCACCTCCAGAAAAGTATTTCTTAAATTAACTATAATAAAGTCAACTTATATTATAATATGTAACACTTTAAATACTATAGCAAAAAAAAGGTTATTCGATTAAAATATTAACTTATAATTGTATAAATGTATGCAAATAATAATGCAAATACTTCTTTTCTCATGCGTTTTAGGAATCAAATATCCAGAAGATAATAAGCAGAGGAATGGATGCAAGTAGATTGATATACACAATATACATTGAAGTATTTAGTGTTAAAAAGGATGATGATAATCCAGTCGGTTATAATTATGATTCTTTCAGTTATTCACGTGCAAGTATTTAAACTACATAAATATTTTCTATATAAATTTGAAACGGTGGATATAGAATTTTACAAAATAATCTAAAAATAATTGTTATATAAGATTATTAAATGTTATAGGGTTGTAATATTAAAATAAAAGCTTATGAAGTTTAAAGTCATCTCTGACATCGCAAATAATTTATAATTCATAAAATGTAATTAAAATAAATATTAATACAGACATTTCTTTGAAATATATTATTAATTAGGAAAATCATACTTAGTTTCCTATGTATACTAAGTATTAAAAATAAAAAAAGGGAAGACTCTTAGTAAATAACGATGAGAACGTGAGTTCCAGGCATGTGTGAACAATATATTTTCAACAAGAAACTTATTTACATTTTTTAATAAGATAGGTTGAACTTTTAATGTTTTAAAGTTTTGCGAAAAAACAATAACATCTAAAATTTGAAAATAATGTATACGACTATCCAGTTATTTTTTTTTATTTGCTACATCACGGTAAACAAAATAGATATACCTCCATCAACATACGGCCGGAGATGAAAACCAATTTCAACAGATGAAGTAATAAGTTCCAGAGTACGCATAGGTCTCACTAGACTAACCCACACTTACCTATAAAACAAACACCCGGCACCTTCATGCGACACATGCCAATGTACTCTTTCGATCGATCTCATATTCCTCGAGTGTCCGAAATTTCAGTCAGATAAATATCTGATCATCGTAAAATCTTATCACACCATCACCCAAAAAAGCCTTCGGCCATGGACAGGAAACCAACATCATCTACTTTATAAAAAGAACAGAACGCTCTTCATTAATATAACACTTCTAACCCCTTTATTTTATTTCACTATACTTTTTCTTCTTTTTTGTTTTTTGTTTTTGTTCTCTTTATTTCCACTTTTCATAAACGCCATAGGCTAATTAACCTTGTAATCGAAGCCATTAAGCCATTAAAATAAAAATATAAATGAAACACATGTACCTATTCCTTATGACAAACAGAATCTAAAATTTTATATTTTTATTTAAATTCAATGAATTTTTTTTTCAAATTCAATTAATAATACGATCGTTCATTTCTTATAATTTTTTTCTTTACAGCTATGTTCAGCGAGTTTGTCTAAACATCGGAAATATTGTATGGAAACAATAGACAACATTTTTCTTAAAGTAAGTTTATTTATAATACTAATACTTATACGTTTTACGATTGAAACTGTGTCATCTGGGTTCAAATTTGATATACATGCATAATTATAATTATCTAAGCACTAAAATTCTACTTCTAAATACATTCCCCAACAGCTTATAATAATTACATAATATAATTATAATTAATATAATATAATCATATAATAAGTACCTGAGCAAAATATATACCAGAAGCTTCTATTTAAAAATCTCTAAACGTGATGGTTCTTTCAAAAATATATATTTAGCATTCTATACAAGTCCATCTACATGATTGAATTTTCCACGAATTGTTTCCGCTACCCTAAGATGTCCATGTGTAAGACAAGTGACATGCACCATTTTCGTATAAATTGCCTTTAATCAATTGCCTTCTTTTATCATGCATAGGGCGGCATCAATGACAAATAAAAGAACATCATCGTGACGAATTTACTTGTATATTTTGTTAAAAAATTACGAAACAATGTATTATTTATTTGGTGGAAAGGGATTAATATTCTTTTCCACTAAGTAAATAATACAATATTAATAACAATTATAATATTATTATATCCCGGGCTCGGGACATTATGTGCTTGAGATCTTAAAAAGATGCGCATACATATGCACCAAAAAATATCAAAATATGCGCTTAAATATGCATTTCTTTTTACTTAAAAAATAAGTACTAATACAAATTTAATTTTAAAAAAATCATACCATGTACATATCATATATAATACAATATTACATTATCATGTTGTATACCATTTGGCCATAATAAAAAAAAAGCGATTACTCGAATTGCTTACTAACTGTAGAATGATCAACTTTTAACAGTTCTTTAGTGTTCAAAAGAAATATTTTCCCAAATTGTTCAGCTTCCAAAGTACCGATAATCACGTTTGCGATTAATCGACCTTCAGCATCGGTCATTTCTTTGATAAATATCCAAATTGTATGGTCAGAATTATATTATAGAAGAATTATATAGAATTATATAGAATTATATTCTCTTATTTTTTCCATTATTTCAATAAAGTAATCATCAGTATAGCCTTTTCTTAAAGTTGTTTCTTACGGCATATGTTTTCCTGTGTAAGATTCCAAAAAATTTCGAAATACTTAGTTCGATAATTTATTCAGTGGAATGTTAGCCGATAGCAATACTTTACATAAATCCATATTGAAAGAAGACTTTTTAGTTAGATTAGTTTGTGTAATCATTTGTTGAGTTGGTGTCTTAATCATTTCCCTCCTTTTTATCATTTTTACATGTTTACCTGTTTGTAAATATGGTACTAAACTAGATCGCCAATCATATTCCACTATAAGTTCATATTCTTTGCAAAATAAAATTCTTCCATCCGCGAAAAATACATGATCCCCAATTTTGTATAGATAAAATTGATTTAGAATGAATGATATACCAATGTACCAGCATGTTTTGTTTTCCAAATAACATTTTTATAACGTTTCAAAAATGAAAATGTTACATTAATAATTTTTATTTAATAAAAAAATTGATTTACGAGTAACTTATTAAAATGTATTTTAAAATAGGCAGTTTAAATCAATAAATCTCCAAAATATATGCACAATAAACTTTATAACTTCAACTCCTAACACCACAATACAAATTTGAACCAGATCAGATTTATTCTATTTACTTACCGAACAAATATGCAAATGCATAAAATTCCGAGCCCAGATTATATCCTAGAAACGCTCTGCATATATCCATGTAAAATAATGATTTTTTACCAATCACATTAGAAAATATTTGTTACTGAATTTTTTTCTGTCAATCAGCTATAAGAATAAGTTTAACCGTCTATATAAATTGCTATATATTAAAAGGGCACTTCCCACAATTTTCAAATTGTACAGGAGAAGGAAAAAATCGTCTAGATCAGCGTTTCTCGACCTGTGGTATGCGTACCCCTGGGGGTACGTAAGAAGGTATGAGGGGGTACGTGAAAAAAAAAGCGTAATGGCAGAAAAAATTACAATTGGTGTAGTGTAAATGGTTTGTAATTTGTGAAATATTTAATAATGTGACACAGGCCACTGGATTTTATCGGGTTACGTAACGTTGTTCAATACAATGTCAATCATTGTCACGTAGCACAATTTAAAATAATAATTATAATAATAATAATAATAAAATAAAAGTAATTATCAGAAATTATAATAATCAGATTTATTATTATACTAGTAATAACGAAATAAAGGAAAATGTAATAATAAAAATTGTCATAAGACGCACAAAAAATAATATTAATAATAACAAAGGTAATAAGACGCGAGAAATAATTACAGTACAATGTCAAAGAAAAGGCCACGAAGACGGCTAAAAGCAGACAAGTTCGTCAGCCGTTCGCGGCGGTCGGCTCACCGTCCGCAAACGCTTCGTGACACATCGCCGTCTCCAAAACTGGTTCTTTTAATCGCTCGGGCGTCCCGATTGATAATCGAACGTACGATGTTACAGTGGCAAGGGGGTGTAACGGGTGAGATCGCGGTATCCGTGAGACACGACCGTGTCATCATTTGTCCATTAAAAATCCATCAACCATTTTTATCTTATATAGGTACATCACTCTCTGTTAGTTTGATATAGAAATCTATTCTAATAATTTTATTAGTCTGTCGCTTGCTTTCAGTGTGTCCGTGTCACATACGACGTACATAAAAATCTTTCGTAATTATTATTTTTTGATATTTTATAATATTTTCGACTATTAATTATTGGTTAAAAACTGGTAGCTTTAGTAAAAGGAAAACTACAGAATTAACCGATTATCAAGACGTGCCATCGGTTACTAATCCAGCCGAAGAAAATCCTATGAAAAAATTACCACAGGTTAGTGATACTAAACTTCTTGTTACACTCCCGGTAAAGATAAGAAAATATAGTGAAGATTATTTGTCACAAGGATTTTCATTCGTTATGATAGAAAATGTTCTTAGACCTGAATGTGTTGTTTGTGGAGAAGTACGAAGTAGTATGAAGCCTTCACTACTTACTCGTCATTTGAAAACAAAACATTCAGATTTAAAGGACAAAACTGATGGTGGCAAGTCTATATCAGGTTGTTGCTCTGGTTTTCTTGAATTAAATTGTAATTTAAATTGTAAAGTTTATATTACTTTATATATATATATATATATATATATATATAGCCATATACGTACATTATATGGCTAATTAAATTAATTAATAAATATTATTTTCAAATTTTCCATCATCGAACTTATTTCATAATACCTTATTTGTGTAGTGTGTGAATATATAATAAATTGACATTTGAGGGTACGTAAAGCAATGGTGAGAGGTCAAATGTACGTAAATGAAAAAAGGTTGAGAAACGCTGACTCTAGATTATCAGAAACTGTATTACTTATATTTTATACTAGTGGCAATGATATGGTATCTATACTAATACATACTTTGGAGTTTGCAATCAAAATATTTAATTTATACAGTATGATAAAATTTAAATTATTAGTGTAGAAGAAGTCCCTTTTCTACTCGTACATTAAATGGTTAAAATGTAGGTGTATTATATTCTAAACGACAAATTTAAAAAACCAAAAATAAATTTTTATTACCTTAATTGATAAATAACAATATTGAAATATGTGTGTTTACATATTAGTCAGTACCCAACAAGATTTGTTCATCTTGAATATTCTAGATGTTCGTAGTTTATGAATTTCAATGTTTTCTGGATATCGTCCATCCTACTCGCCGATATTGGTCTTCTAGTATTTTTACGTTGAATGGGTAAGATTAAATTTGTTTTGATATTTCTTAGTCTGAACTTCTGCTCAACTAAACCTCCAATGTAGGTTTTAGCCACCAATACCCCTGGATTTGAGTTTTCGCATTTAAAACTATGGTAATTTAATATTTTAAATTACATTTTCTCAGATTTTGTTACATTTTTTCCTTAATAATTATTAATTAATCATTAATTCCATAATCACTTAAGCGCGTCTTTTTATAAAACTTACAATACCCAGTTATTGAAATCAAACACATCGTTATAGTTTTTTGTTATCACTGTAAATTTTTTATGATTATTAGATGCTGTTTTAATAAATTTTAACAAATTTTACAATATTAGTAAAATAACCGTAAATTATGGTAATTATCTGCAGTCATTCTTCATTGTATTATATATTCATGTATATATATATATATAATATTGTGATTATAAAGGTTGGAAACATAAATTCGCCAGTACATGTAAATAATAAATTAAAACCTTAGCATTGATTATAAACAGTAGTATTATACTGGTATTTAAAATTAATGACTCTACGTATGACACGCCTATGATATACTACACAATAAATTTAAAAAATTTCATTATAATTTTGTAAATAAATACATGTTTAATTTTTACCTAAGATACTAAAATATATGATTAATCACAAAAATGTTCATTAAATATAAATATTTTTCTACTCATAACACTTATTCTCATAAATGTAGAAACATCAAATATATTTATTTTAAAACTGATTGATAACATTAAATGTTTTAATATTTATGCTATCAGGCCAGATTACGATTAAAAATGAATATGTTGGGTGTATTTGCAACAGACCTCGAAAATGATGACCTTGACGGATATTGTGGATGTCAATTGCAGGGAGCCCCATCATTTAAATTTCCAGAGTTATTTATTATAGCCGGAGCTAGTCAAGAAAATAAGGAAGCAGTGGATCATTACAAATGTGTCTCTGGAAGTTTTCCGCACTTAAAACAAGACAAATAGGTTATTACAGCTGTATATCTGGAAAGTTCCCGATCATTCTTAAATTTATCTAAACATAATAATTGTGTAACATATTCTAATCTTTAACTGTTATTATAATTCTGAAAATATATAACAATAATGTGTGATTTTAAAAATACCAATTTATTTTAAAAAAATTATAATATATAAATGATAAATCTAGTATAGTTTCATAAACTTATAATTTGTTCTAAATTATTTTTACTCTGATCCATTGTAATAATTCCTTGTATTCCACGCGATTACATAATTTATATTGCCTAGTAATACCTATCTCGTTTCCGCATAACACTATAAGATAAAAGGATGCTAGATGAAAATATTTATAATATGACGTACTCGTATAATATAAATAAACCTATTCCCACAAGAGAAAGGTACCGTTTCCCGAAAGTAGAATGAACTTTAAACACTCTCCGAGCCATCCAGTTCCCTTAGAAAAATTAATTAATTAAATTAATTAAAAATTAGACATCATGCTAAAGTGATTATTTATTTTTGTTGTTATATACTTACCATATCGTCTTACGTAGTACATATCTTATTAAATTCTTTAAATACCACCGTGAGGGGGGGGGGTGGATAAAATGACACGAACTGTTGACTCCAACGACAAGACGCTCAATACACTCCGAATCTTTAGTTAACCCCCGCAGATGATAGGACGTACTGTTACGGCTACATTACGCAAGCCTAACACTCCTTAGTTTTTAGCCAAATTGGCAGAAATATAATTCACATAATTGTACGACAGAGGGGGAGTCAGCTCACGACGTCAACGGTAAATATTGACGCGTATAACTTCAGTTGACATATAACCATTTTAACGCAAGTAACTTAAAATCTTATCAATACTAAGTACGTCATGTGTGTCATCTCCGCCTGTCATTCGGACCATCATTGTTCAACGCTGTGGTTCAATAATCAGGTGTATATATTATATTTACTATATTTATATTTAAGTTATAAACATCATTGTGTTGCTCATTTAGTGATTATATATTTTACGAGATTGACGAGCCTTTGGAGTCCCACAACAGGGCTATAATTAATGAGAGAACTTAAGATTATCTAGTGCAGAGATAGTCTAGCCAGCTATATCGTAGAGATTCCACTAGATAACTCTATCGGCGGACATTCGTATTCGCTAACGAATACCGAATAATTCTGATACAGTACCTACAAAATTCGTGCAGCTCTCCGTGTATATATCGATAGGAAGCCCTTTACGTGTAAAGCTACTAATGGAAAATAGGTTGACAAATCCGACACATATTCTAAATGCACCACCTTCAAGGAGAAATATACGAAAACCATTATGTATATCTTAATCAGGCATGTTTTACGCTAGTGTTGTTCAATTAACAGCAAAGGTGCGGCACAATCTGTACCTACGCAGAAGAATGTGTGACATTCGAATAGTCCAGATCTAGATAAGTCGGCCATCACCGGTAGCGGATTTATAGAGGCAAGACAAACACATTTAGTACACTTCCTAAAGTATTGATTGAAAATATCCAATAATATCTATTAATAAAAAAAGCTATTATCCTTGGGTCTCCATGTCCAATTATTAATGCCGTTTCTGTATTGATAGAAAATTAAGATGCTAAAGTTTTGCTAATAAAATCGGATAGTTTTGGCTCTCGAACAACCTTGCACTAGATAATCGATTACCTACACAAATTATTTCGCGATCGTTAACAAAAAGTCGGAGACTTGCTATTGGTTTGGTTGTTGTAGAGAATTTTTGTTCAATTTTCTGAATGTGACGCGTCACAAGCATCTCGCAATAATTATAGCCCCTTGATTTGGTAATAATGTATTATATCCGGTTATATAAAAACGTCGACTAAGATTAATAAATTTATACATACACGCTTCGAATATTGCAGTCAGTGTTAGAAAGGAACGAGTTCCAAAAACAACGGATTCCTGGACCGAATTTATTTTTCAATAACGGCGCATTGAAAGAATTCCATTTTATAAAAAAAGAAGGTTGACATGAACGGGTTCTTTTTTTCAAGGAAAAAGAACGACATTTTTCGTTCCTCCACGTTCAAATTTACACTGATAAGGGAAATTAAAATATATTTTTCTCTAGCATGTGTATTGTCAATTACTGTTTGTTACGGAATGTCGACTTTAATGCTATTCATTTATCGTTACAACAAAGTCATTACTCACTACAAGCATTAGTTGCTTTATTAATATTTTTCTTATATATTATTATAATATATGTAGTATATATTGTAGAATAGAGTATATAAACCGTGGTCATCGCGTCTACGGAAAAAGCATGAACCGTAAACACTGAACAATAAAATCATTTATATGTAGGTTGGGACTTGGTAGTACATAGCTGATATTCTAACTATTTATGGGTCAATGCTAATATATTTGTGATATTACAATTTTATTTTAACAATAATTATTTAAAAAAATAAACGATAAGAAGACATACGTCGATCAAAAATTTAATTTCGAAGAAAATTCTTTAAAATTCTTTAAAACCAAAACACTTTTAAAATAGCTCTAAACATAAATAATTGTTCGTGTATAGAGTTCAGGGCACACCACACAGTTATATTGACATAATATTGTATATTTGTACATTTATGCATTTCATTGTTTATACTTAAAATACATATAATTTATCCTTTATGTGATTTTGTACAACAGTCAGCCCTAATTATCAATAAAATATTGTTAATTTCTTTCTTATTTCAAATTGTTCATTATAATCATCTGCTTGTAGATCAATTTGTTTGTACCGTTTGCAGTGTTTGCATACTATAAATTACAATAAAGGTTATGATTATTTTTCCATTCTAAAACACTTGTGCTTTCGACCAAAAGTGATATTTTTAAAGTGTATTTTATTTTTTATAACTAGTATTAAAAAAGAACAATGTTCAGTATTTTTAATATAAAAAAAAAAAGTGTTATAATCAATTAAATGTATTGGAACATACGCCTGCGTCTTCTTCGGATAATAATATTATTTATGATGTGCCTGTAAATGATGAACTTGATTTAGGAACTTTAAGTTCTGGACCTCGTCAACCAATATTAAAGGTAGATTTTTAGCTATAATTTATATGTATATCAATATTATTAATTATGTTATCTTAAATATTTGAAAAGGAGTATCCTAAGAAGAAATTTGGAAGTCGAAATCGAGGATTTACAGCACCCTATTTTAAGGATTTTAATTGGCTTGAATATAGTGTTCAAAAAGACGGTATATTTTGTTTTCTTTGTCGTATATTTTCCATTTACATCAATTTGAAGACACATTTACTGTGATTGGATTTAATAACTGGAAAAAAGTAAGATATACCTATAATAATTTTTAATAATATGCTACATCTAATTTAATTTTTGAGCTCCTGTTTAAACATTTGATTTTTGTTCAGTAGAATGACATAAAATAGTAATACATTAAGCGCGGTATACACTGTAGCATTTTGGGTGTAAAGTAATATGCATATATTACTAACAAATAATAATATGCATATTCCCGAGTCGTACGATAATAAAAATGCAAATTTATATTTAATACTTTTAAATTATGTAAATAACTATCGCACACATAATTGTAATAAAAAGCTAAGCCATGCGCAGGTTATAAACAATACAATACACATCCTTTAACCATGAACAAATCACGAAAAGGTCAAATAAGAATGACAAAGAATAAGCCACGTGCGGATTGCAAATTACAAACAACGTCATCATTTCGTCGAATTTGACGATCAAAGGCCAAGGGAAACCAGGTGGCGAAAACAACACCAAACAGAGTATATAAAGGCTCCGTTGCACCACCAACGGCAGACGTGTCTAGCTATCAGTACAAGCCCTTCAGAGTTTCGTCTTCGATATTGTTATTGCGCAAATTTTTATAATTAATAACTGTATGTTCTGTATAAGCCATTTACTTAATTTTATTAAAGAGTTTTGCAAAGTGTTAAATGATTGAAAGTCACTATATTCCATCCCGAAAACATCATCGTCATTTGTTTTTAAAACGTGTCTTTAAAACAAGGTAGTATCATCTCTCAGTTATCGACAGACAACAAGGAGCACATGGGAAAAAAACCAACGTCAGTATATTAAATGTTTAATTGACATTGTTATATTTCTTGGAAGACAGGGACTTCCGTTTAGAGGTCATCGTGAAAATGAAGATGCTTTTAATAAAGGTTAATATTTGTGATTTTAATTATATGGTTACAATTAATACCTAGGTATAATATTTTAACTTATTATTCTAGTTAGGTAATTTTAAAGAGTTGTGCATTTTGTTTACCAAACATTCTATAGATTTTGAGAACAAATTTACTTCCAACTCAACTAATCATACTAGCTGGACCATTCAAAATGATATTAAAAACATTTATGCTTTATATGTCAGGGGTAATATTGTTTCTGAAGTTAAAGAGCGTGGCGTGTTTTTTCTATTTCATGTAATGAAGTCAGGTAAATAAAAATATATATATAGTTTAAGTTAGATAATTACCTACCTACTTATTAAAATAACACTTTATAATAATAAATATCTACAGATCTCATAAAGAAGAACAAATGTCCATCTGTATCCGTTATACCAAGCATTTAGAGATGAAAGAACGTTTTATAGGATTTGTAAATGTGTCATATAGCCAAACTGCTAATGCATTATTCTCATCAATTATTGATTTATTAAATTTAAATTCTGAATTTTGTATTGTTATTGAAGATTTATTATTGCAACATAATAACGCTAAAATTCTTATTTTAGGTGATTTTAATTTAAATGGGTTTAATTGGAATGATAATACTTATTGTCAAAATCATATTAATGGTCAAATAATTGTTAATTCATTTATTAGTTATTTATGTTTAAAACAGTTTAATAATATTACTAATTCTTCTGGACGTATATTAGATTTAATTTTTTCAAACTTAGAAATTGATTCTGTTATGACAGGTAATTCGCTTATTATTCAGCAGGATAACTATCATCCACCTATTGAATTTTTAACTAATCATATAATTTCTAATGTTGATTCCAATTGCAATGATTTATTTTTCTTTAACTTTAATAAATGTAATTATCAAGATTTATGTAAATTTCTTAGTGGAATTGATTTTGTAGAAAATCTTAAGCTATTTGATTTAGATTTATCTGTTAACAAGTTCTATGAAATTTTAAATCATGCAATTGGAATGTTTGTACCTAAAATGCGTCTGGATGTAAATTATACTCCTATTTGGTCTAATACAGAATTAATTCATGTGAAATTAGGCGTAAATTATTAAATGTAATGTTCATTTATGACCTTATTAATTACAACATAGACTATCCAAAATTATTATCCCAAGTTGGGTTATATGCTCCAGCTCATTTTACTAGATCCTCATTATTATTCTTTGTACCTACATTTAAAACTAATCTTGCAGCAGGAACTTTTTTCCCCGGAGCTTTATCCTTATCTAATTCTGTTTGTAATAATGTTGATTTTTTTTAAATGTCTCGTGAACGTTTTAAAAATTGTGTTTTAGCAGTTTTACGCTCTAATTCGTAGATAATGTACCTAATTTTATAAATTATGTTGTTTTATTATTTTGATACTATTCTTTTATTTTATTTTATTTTATTTTTTTTCTTTAATTGTTAATATTTTGATTAGCCATATCACTTAAAATTGTTAATTATTTATTTTGTATAATTAAGTTCTTTTGCTATTTATTGTAATTATTCATTAATGTTTATTATAAATTTTTTTTTGATTGCCTTGTGAATGATTTAAAAATTGTGTATTAGCAGTTTAATGCTCTAATTTCGTAGATAATGTACCTAATTGATTAATTATGTTGTTTCGTTGTTTTGTTACTATTCTGTTATTATGTTAATTGTTAATATTTTGATTAGCCATATCACTTAAAATTGTTAATTATTTATATTGTATAACTAAATTATTTTGCTAATTATTGTAATTATTAAATAATGTTATTATAAAGGGCGTTTTTGCCCGTTCATGAAATATAAATAAATAAAAAAAAAAAAATAAAAATATGAAAATTGGTTTCCCAATAGGTACTAACAAGTGAAAACTTAATTCTGTATCTATAGTTGAGTTGCTATTACACATAACACAACGACGAACCATTTTACAAAATATACTACCACAATTTTTTATTAGCTGCCCCTGTAATATAAACTAAATACTAATAAGTAATATGAATTATACAATTTTACAATATACATTTATAATACGATATATTAAATGTAAAATGTAAATATTGTTATTTCAAATTGTTATCATAAATAATTTGGCGGGGCACACACAAGATTAGGCCAGCTGACAATTAGAATCGTTTGTAACCTAACCTCAAAAAGCACTTTTATAGTCTATCTCTCTCGCAGATATTGAATTTTCTCTCTTCCCCAAAAAAGACCGCAACCTCTTACGGAGCCAATATAGGCGTGTCCGATCCATTCTTATAATATCTATGGTGATATCTTGTACCATAGTATTTTGTATTATTATTATTATTATTACGATTACTCTACATTATTGTGATATCAATTATTATTCTGATACCAACAGTATTATCACTAATATTTATTGTTTTGGTACCATTTTTTATTATTGTGATTTTATTATCATATTTATTAATATATTGTATCAACTCTGCATATTAATTAACCATAAGTTGTCTAATTACCCATCCACGTCCGACGCGATCGAACATCTGGTAGCAGAGCGTGGTTGATATACGTTTACGTATCGATTCTTTTTATCGTATCGTGTCTGACATGGTGGGTAATGGTTTATGAATTGGGTGCAGACGTGGATTACTGCGCGACCGCGAACATTCTGGATTATTATTATTATTTATTATTTTTTTTTTTATGCGTCAGTCGCTGTCCAGTATTGCCATTGAAAACCGTTGTAGTTTTACTGCCGGTCGATTTTAGTATCTGGTCGTATTTCCGGCACGTCGATTGTGTATCGAGTTGTCTCCCCTATTTATTCTAGATAGGTATTTGTTGTTGTTCACCTTAGTGTGTAACATTCGATTTTTTTATTTTATTTATTTTAGCACTAGGTATTGCATCTTGTAGTGGTTGCCATTGTATTATTAGTTAGTTATACACTTTGTTGTGACATTCGTTTTGTTATATCTCGTCTACTTACGTCTTTTGAATCATGGCCATCGACGAAGCAACCCGGGCAGCTGCCGAAAAGCGAAAAATTTGGGCGACTAAAAAATGAGAAACTTTAATTGCGATGTTCCGTTCAGTCCGCGCGTTAGTATCGCGTGTAAACAACGAACCAGAAGTTATACCGGAGCTATTGGTGAAGACTGATGGGTTGGAGGTGTTATGGGCTCAGTTTGAAGCAGAGGACAATGCTCTCCTCGATTGCCTCATCACTCTGGATGCAGTTGATGATTATGCGGTCGACCTAATCCCTGAGGTGCGTTCTATCGTCGACCAATCACTTGCGATAGCTCAGTCTGCTCGTGAATCTACCGGGCGATCTTCAAGTTCAAACTTAAATAGTACGAACACGAGCGCAGTAGTAGTAATTGTAATCGGCCCGTTTTCCGTCTGCCAAGGTTCAACGGCGAATTCAAAAATTGGGCCACATTCCGTGACAGATTTATCGCTCTAGTCGAGTCCAGACCGAATCTATCAAAAACTGATAAGGTGTATTAAATATTAATTGTTGATCCATGGATTAAAATTTTGTGTAATTATACTCAACGATCAACGCTTTCCAATGTACGTGCGGCCTAATACAATACAACACTTTTTTCGTCAACTGGTCTTATAAGGCATTCTTTTTCATTTATTTTTAAAATATCGTACTTACGTAATAAACGATAGTCTTTCATTGTTTTACTTTCACCGACAGTTTTAAAACACGTTTTTGATTTTTTGACTTGTTCAATAACATCATTGCAGTCTTTAGTAGACAAAAATGAGTTAATATCGTCTCGTTTATTCGTAAGAATATTTTTAATTTTTTCGTTGAAAGTTGTGCGAACAATCTGTTGTTACGTGCCACCGGCTCGATTTCAACTTATGCAGT
The DNA here is from genome assembly GCA_034509805.1 of Sipha maydis. Lineage (NCBI taxonomy): Eukaryota > Metazoa > Arthropoda > Insecta > Hemiptera > Aphididae > Sipha > Sipha maydis. The sequence goes on along the minus strand of JASXSY010003064.1, from coordinate 64,081 downwards.
CGATGATTTGTTTATTTTAATAAAATGTGAGACTTTAACTGGTTACAATACGTTTAATAATTAATTCAAAGTGTTAAATAAATTCTTATACAAAGTGACGTGAAGTTGCTTGCAGTTCTGTGACTAGAACTTATCTGCCTTGTGGTTGTTTCGGTCCTTCTTTTATATAATTTGATTGACGTCATAGAGAATCTGCACACGGTTGTCTGGTGATTTCCAGGTATAGGCTTATGACCCTTTATTGGTTCTGTGGACTGTTGCCCTCACCAGTGGCGTATTAACGGGGGGGTTTTGGGGATAACCCCCCCCCCCCGAAATTAATGGATGATTTAATTTATTATGAGAAAACTAAAATTTCTAGCACCTGTATATTGATTGTACTGTACTTAGGTATAACAAATTATCTGAATTTTCTCAAATTCAGAATTCTGAATTATAAATATTATTAATAGTACAGCTTGTCAGCTTACATTATCTAATGTGGGTACCTACGGGAATATGAGTATTTCCACGAAGATATTGTAGATATGGACGTGGACGATCGGTGTAATTATTATGACAATCTTTTATCGTCGTCGTAAAACATATTTTATTTTGTGCGATTAATCACCTAGTGTGTTAGCCACTTTAATCTATAATCGACAATCGTTAACGTCGTTTTCATGAATTACCGAGACAGTGCCTACATGTTATTTTATCAACCATTGAACTATATTAAACTTATAGTGACATACAAAACTACAGTTGTATACGAAGTACGAACTATTGTATATTTGTATTAAAAAGTTTAAGTATATTTTATTAAAAGGTTTAGGTATATTAACATTTAACAATGGATAAGTGGATAATAAAAAATCATAAACTTGATGTAGAGAATAGAGACCAGCATGATCGTGATCATAATAACGAACCAAACTACGAGAAATCAGAAATAAATGAAATTAGTTCAGGTAAGGCTATTGTTATTATTATTATTATAATATAATATAATTATTATTATTACCTACTATTGAACTCTAAGATTGAACTGTGTATTTCAAATGTTCATTAAAAGCGTTTTTAAAAGTAGTTTTTTGCCCCTTCGAGAATTTTAACGAATGTTAAACTAAAACTATTATTAATACTTACTAGGTTTAAATGAGTCAGCACTTAGTACCAGTACACAAATACACTCGCAAACTTATGATTATGATATTGGTGTCTATGTAGAAAAAACGTGTACTAATGATGAAAAGTATAAGATTTTGAAAAATCGATGGATACCAAATGAATTTTATAAATTTCCTATCAGTGGAACAAGAAAACTCAAATTCCAAAGAAACTGGTTACTAGAATTCCCTTGGCTTTCGTATTCAGAAAAATTAGACGGTGCTTTTTGCGTATTCTGTTTTTTATTTTGTTCCAAAGAAGTGGGAAAAGGAAGTCATATCTCTACAAAGTCCCTTGTAGTAACTCCATTCTGTCGTTGGAAAGATGCAAAAGAGCAATTCCGTTATCACACGAATTTAGAATATCATAAAACTTCTTGTATAGTTGCTCAGAATTTTATAGATGTACACGAAAAAAAAATCGTTGATATTAGCCTTCAGCTTAATACAGCCCGTTTAGCGACAATCGAACAAAACAGGAAAATTTTATCGTCTATTGTTGAAACAATCATTTTAATTGGAAGGCAAGAAATTGCCTTGAGAGGTCATCGTGATTCAGGTCCAATATTATCGGAAGTTTCAAACCATAATGATGGAAACTTCCGTGCGTTGTTGCGTTTTCGTGTAGATTCAGGAGACAATACTTTAAATTATCATCTATCACGAATAGAAGCAATGCCATCAAATCGTTCTACTAGTTACACCAGTCCAAAAATTCAAAACGAATTAATAGAAATATGTGGAAAAGTAATTTTAAATTAGATTGTCTCAAAATGTAACGAAGCAGAATGTTTTAGTTTACTAGCTGACGAAACTACTGATATCAGCGGCACTGAACAGTTTTCGTTATGTGTTCGTTACATTGAAAAAACTAACAGCGGAAGTATTTTAAAAGAGGATTTTCTATCTTTTGTTCCTGTAAATGATGTTACCGGAAAAGGACTGATGTGTACTTTATTGGAAACATGTCAAAATTTAAAGTTGAATCTAAAATATTTAGTAGGCCAAGGATATGACGGAGCGGCAGCAATGAGTGGAGAATTTCAAGGGTGTGCTGCCAAAGTTATAGAAAAATATCCTCAGGCACTGTATGTACATTGTGCTAGTCACTCATTAAATTTAGTTGTGAGTGACGCATGCAACATTCCTATTATCAGGAACAGTCTTGGATCGATAAAAGAAACCTGTGATTACATTCAAGGAACTTTTTGTGCCAATCTTTTTTGCATTAGAAAAAATACAAATGGATGGTAACAGAGAAGCATCAAAAAAAGCGTTCACATTACAACAAGCTCTCAAAAATGGAAATTTTATTCTTGCAATGGTCGTGATCCAAGAAATTTTTTCAATGGCTCACCCACTATCAATCTATCTACAAAAAGTAAATGTTGACTTAGCATCTGCAATGGAGACTGCTAATAATTTAAGTACACTAATAAAGGAAATGCGTAGCAATGTAGAGTCGAAATTTCATGATTTATTTAGCACAGCTGAACAACTTGCTAAGGAAATCGGAAAAGATATAAAAATTCCAAGGGTTACACATTTTCAACAACATAGAGCAAATTATGAGGTAACTTCAGCAGAAAATTATTATCGGGTATCTGTATTCATCCCGTTTATTGGCCATTTCATTTCGCAGTTAGAAATAAGATTTACCAAACACAAAAATACACTTTCAATTATTCAGAACTTTATACCAAACAAATTAATAAAATTATCCGAAAATGAAATTGAGACAAGTACGGAAGTGATGTCAAAACAGTGGCCAGTCGTAATAAGCTCATGTGACAATATTGTGAACAAAGAAGTTCTATTGAGGAAACAAAGATGGATAGCCGCTGCAGAAGATAAACTCCCTTGTACTTTTATAGATGCCATAAATTGTTGTGATGAGTTACTGTTTCCTAAAGTATACCAATATTTAAAAATTGGCGCTACGTTGCCCGTCACAGTTGCCAGCGTAGAACGGAGCTTTTCAACGTTAAAACGTTTGAAATCATACTTGAGGAATTCTACGGGGGAAAATCGTCTAAATGGATTGGCTCATCTAAGTATTCACAGAGAAATGCTAATAAAAAGTAGTGAAGTGGTCGATATTTTTTCAGAAAAAAATAGAAAATTAATGTTCTAAAAAATATAAGTATCTAAATTATTTTTTTTTATTATTATTATTATATAATTTAACATTTTTTTTTTTTTTTTTATACATATGGTTAAGTAGTAATTACATATTTATTAATTATCACATGTCAATGAAAAATAATATCACGAATAAAAATTAGTAATCTGTTAAAATGTACGATATGTTTTGTTATGTTCAGGTGTCACGTCATCTAATATGTTAATTAAAAAATTAAAACCCCCCCCCAAAGTTCAGGTCTAAGTACGCCACTGGCCCTCACTGTTTTAGTGCTGAATCTCTTTTTATCTCCTTCGTCAATTTTAGTTAATACGTTTGTAATAAAACTTATTTTGGTTTTACAATGATGTGTGTTTTTAGTTATGACCGGCCTATATTTTATTACATAATATAAATTACCCGTATTCTAAATATACCGGTAGTCAATTATTACATAATATATTATATAATGTATGGAGGCCCATAACAGTAAATACGACAACCAGTGTTGCCAACTTGACTTTTTTCGAGCTAGATGGCTTTTTTCGATCTTTCAAAGTCGTGAAAATTCGTCATCTAGCTCCTGGTCTTTTTTCTTACTTTTTATCATTAATAAAAAGCTTTTTCTGGTTTAAAAAAAAAAATATATGAACGTGTTTGTGTACGTAATTCTACAACTTTTAATAAATTGCTTTGTCTTTCTTTGTCTACTCTCATCATCGGATGATAACACATTATAACCAAGGTTTAAGATAGAATCTTAAACCATGATTATAACATTTGATTATTATTATCAATACACCTTGATAGTGTGTTAACTGTTATCATAGAATATTTATTATTTACAATCTACTATTAATTAAATAATTATTATACTCATAATATATAAGAACATTTAGTCTTTACTCATTTAATAATTTGTAAACTTTTAACTTATTACTTAATGCTTTAAGAAGCATGGGAAACCGCAATACAATCAGGCATTTCGGTCTGAATGGCTGAAGGACAAACTATTTTCAGATTGGTTGTCCGAGTATGAAGGCGATCCATTAAAAGCGTTTTGCAAAGTCTGTTGTTGCCAAATAAGGGCCAATAGAGCTGATTTAAAAAACCACAGAAACACTAAAAAACACGTAACGGCCAGTGAAGCTATTCGTTTACATGCACCAGGTAGTATAAAATTAATAAAACCTAACAATAAGACAAACCATGCTGAAGCGGCAATTGCTTTATTTGTAATTGCCCATTGCTCTATTTTATCCTCTGACCATTTAGGAGAGTTATGTAAGTTGCAATTTTCTGGAGCTCATGCAGATAATATTCATATCCATCGCACAAAGTGCACTGCAATAATCAATAATGTTCTTTGCCCATACTTTGAGTTGAAATTAAAAGACGATATTGGGAACAACAAATATAGTATTCTTGTTGACGAATCATCTGACATATCAGTTACAAAGTTTCTGGGAATTGTCATTATATATTATAGCACTTTAAAAAGCACCATAGTAACAACTTTTTTAGGATTGGAAAAACTTATAGAAGGTAACGCTTTAGCTATTGTTAATGCTATAAAGTCTTGTTTAAAAAAATATTCTTTAAACATAAAGAATATGATAGGTCTAGGAACAGACAATGCGAGTGTGATGATAGGAGTCAACAACGGAGTACACAAATTACTGAAAGATGAAAATCCATACATTGTCCTTATTAAATGTGTATGTCATTCTTTACAATTAGCTACATCTCATGCAGTTTCTGAAAAGTTACCTAGAAATTTAGATTTTTTAATTTCTGAAACATACAATTGGTTCAGTAAATCAACTCTTAGACAGCAAGCATATAGAGTTATTTATAACTTTAAATGATGGATGTGAACCTTTAAAGATTGTGCAAGCATCAAACACTCGTTGGCTTTCCATTGAAGTGGCTGTTTCTCGGGTAATAGTCCCATGGTATGAACTCAAACTTCATTTTGAAGTTTCCAGATCTAAAGAAAAATGCTACCTTGCAGAAATGTTATACAACATGCACAAAGATAAACAAAATCTAGCCTACTTATTATTTTTAAAGCCAATTTTAAAAGAAATTCAACGAGTGAATAAGCTATTTGAATCAAGCAACATTGATCCTACTATTTTATGTAATGAACTAAGTTCATTAATTGCCTCAATAGGTAAATTAATCGTAACACCAACCTTTCGTTTTGAACCTATTACAATAGATTTTACATCACGTTTACACCCTCGTCCATATTTAGGTTTTGGATTTGAAAAAAAAATTTCAGAAATGATTAATGCAAATAAAATATCAAAAGATAATGAAAGTATTTTGAGAGAACGTTGCATATCTTTTCTAGTTGCATTAGTGAAACAACTACAACAAAGGCTGCCAGAAAATATAAATATTTTCCAAAAAACTGAAATACTTTCTCCTTCGAATGTTCTTAACCCTTTCAGTCCCCTTGTACATTACAATGTACATACTTTTCAATAATTTTTAATTTTTAAATGATAAGAGTAAAACACATGGTATTGACTTCGACGAATTTGTTATGATACGAAGAATTCGAATATAGGTATATATTTATTATAGCACTGTTACCAACTATCTATAATTAAGTTTATAAGCAGAAAAAATTGAAATATTTTGTCGTACATTTTACCATAACATTTTTTTTTGATAAATATTATTCTGATAACACTAACATCTTGGGAATTTTTATTTTTGTGTTTTTGACACACTGCTTTATTTGTTTTTCAAATTTCGTTTTAATACAATCAATAGTTTAAAAATAGAATACTATACTATGTATGTACATTGCAATGTACATCGGGACTTGCCGCCTCACGATGATAACGATGATGAGATTACATTATTGTTATTGGCAGTTCGTACAGAACATATTTGTCGTTAGTCGTTACGCAACATACTTAATATACATTTTTGTTTACATGTACGTATTTTACACAAATAGTTACAAATTAATTTTTTTATAACAATAAGTAAATAAAACATTTCTATAATGAGTAAAAACCTCACGGACCGTGAATAAATAGAAAAAATTGAAACTCAATGGCGGAAAATAAATTTGGTTTTGTGGAAACATACAAATTCAGCTATCGATTTTTAGACTGAAGTCAAAGAATTTAAAGATGCATCACAATGTTATATATTTAAAGAATTAGCTAATTTTTCTTTGACAGTTCTGTGTTTGCCATGGTCCAACGCTGCTGTTGAAAGAATTTTTAGCCAAATGAACATTGTAAAATCAAAAGCAAGAAATAAAATGGGTACAACCTTATTGACTTCTTTACTTCAAATTCGTTTTGGTCTAAAGTTAAGCGATAAATGTTGTAAAAACAATTCATTGCCAGATGCTATAGTCAAACAAATTGGCAATAAAGAGATTTATAAAACACAAGATAATTTAGAAGAACTTAACGTTGATGAAGAATTGTTTATACTTTAAAAACCTATTAAATATACTTAGTATCTTTATTTAATTGTCAAAATGATGTACCTATACCGTTATATTTATGTTTTTGTTACAACTCTCTGATTTTTTTATTTTATATTTGAATTCATCAAAGACTGATGTTATTTTATTAAATATTATGTAGAGTTATTTAATTCATTATCATTTAGTTTTGACTAAGTTTTTGTTATGTCTTATACAATGTTATTTGTAATCTGATAATATTCTATTTCTATACTTAGTTTGTTTTTTAATCTATATCATCTGTACTGTTACATTTATTTTTTTGTTAACGCTCACTAATTTTTATTTTATATAATATGAATTCATCAAAGACTGATGTGACTGAACTAGTGAACTACTAGGTTATGAGGTCGTGTTAATTAATTTCATTATACGTATGTATATTAAAAAAAAAAAAATTAAAAATATCTGGTTTGAAATCTAGTTTTTTTTTACCATCTGGACTTTTTTTTGCCTTTTTTCACAGTAATTTAGTTTTTTTTTAAAAATTATATGTGGCAACACTGACGACAACAGTCGTACACATACTGAGGTTATAATCAATATAAATTTTCGTTAGGTATGATATTTTTAAATATAACCTTCACCGATGTTATAATATGCATTGTAATTGTATACTGTATAGGTCCACCTTATCTGTGGCCGATAAAGTTATATTGGTTTACCTAAATAGTACCACAATTAATTTAGCAATCACCTTATCATTGCTCGTTGAACATTATTTTATAATCAAATCAATATTTCCCAAATCATACGTTCAAACGTTGTTAACTAGAAAATAATGATAATTCCCACATTCGTAGGTTATTATTTTTATTAAGATTAATAGTGGAGAAAAGAATACGGAAAGATAAGTCAACGTTTATTGCCTTTGTTGATATTGAGAAGGCATTCGACAACGTTAACTGGGAAATAATGTTTAAAATTATGAAAAGAGCCGGAATTGCAACCACGGAAAGAAAACTGCTCTACCAACTGTACAAAAATGAAATAGCAATCATAAAAATATGTGATGTTCAAAATGAGTCCAAAATAAAGAAAGGTGTTAGATAGGGATGTACATTATCACCTTTAATATTTAATGCCTATATTCAAGAGGCCATCAATACTATAAGAGAGAGAATACAGCTAGGAATAAAGATAAACGGTTACAGCATAGACATGTTGAGATTCGCAGACGATGTTGCAATAATAGCGGAGAACGAAAAAGATGTAATTTTACATTTTTAAATTGGGATAGTAATTGATCCTGGTTTAATAAGGTTGGATGTGTTTGCCCTATCTTAGCAGCTTGTACAATATGAAATATTGTATTAGTTTCATATGCAAATTAAGTAAGAAGTAAGTTAATTTGGTTAAATATTATCATCATAGTATTTCGCATTTATATTTCTGTGTGTATCGTCTTTAATTCATGTATCACTCTTCTATCAGTTTCTATATTTTTATCTTATTTTATTTTAATTATTTTAATTCATTTTTCTAGTATTTTTAGTTAATTCGCTCCTGTGGTAACCATGTCAAATTTATATGTATATACAATAATTGAGTAAAAATTTAAAGAAGATAAAAGAACACACAAAAGTCCCACTTTTGAAACCACTCACCTACACAATAGTTTCATCATAATTTGATCAAATTTCAGTAATCTATATATAACCTTTAAAAATATTTTTAATATTCATTCTATAAAAATTAAGTTTTTTAAATAATTTCATTTTTATATTATTTTTTGTATTCATTTTGTATTTTATAAAAAAATCATCACATAATTGAAGAAAAATATTTCAAAATATTTATTCGTAACAAGATATATATAAATAATTAACAAACTAAATTAATAAATACAACCTACTAATATTAGTCTTTAATTTAGATAAAGGATGATGAAATAATTAAATGTACAAGTAAAAATTATTTCACATAAATTAAATAACATTTTTGAATTCCTGAAATTGAATTTTACTTAACAAACCAAAAAATATTATAATAATTAAATCAAATAACAAAATTAATCTAATTATTGAAATAAAATAATATAGAATGATTTTATTTATAATATTAATCATTCATAATAATATTTAAATATTAACTTAAATATATAATACAAAATCATACTTATTATATCTAATGACATTTTTTTAATAAATAAATGAAATAAATAATGTGTAAAAAATATTAATACAAAAAAAAACAAAATATTATTTATGATGAAAACATTACACAGGATAATTTTTTAACATTAGACTTATAACGTAATTTCAATAACATATGTCTTACGTTTAATAATTCATCCAATATTATCAATACAAGTATTGTAGATTTTCAATACTAATACCTGTTATTTATGTGAAGAATTTTACACAAGCCAATCATCTGAGATATTTTTAAGATAAAAATGGTTCCAGTAAATCAAAAATATGATTTTAGATGTTGATATCCCATGTTACTAATTTATTATTAAATAAATATATCAAACATGCACGAAATTCCTAAAACAAAATCAAAAATATCATTTTTATTATTAAATATTAATTTAACTGTTATATACATTTAATTATTGATACAATGAAAAACAGTGTGAAGGAAAACAATATATGATTATCAATTTTTTTAATTATTCTCATTCATTTTGTTCAAATATTTTTGAATATATTACTGCAGAAAAATGTTTAAAAATATTGTTTAAAGAGCTTATTAGCATTATATTTATTCAAGGTACATCAAGTTTAAGTTAAATCAACAGAAAATATTTTTTATGTAATGCATTATAATTATTTTTACTTTCTATGTAAATAAATAAATAGTTTATGTATAGGAATAAATAAATAAATAAGTAAATTCTTAATATGGAGCAATATATTATATTGTAATTTATGACCAGTTTAGAATAAAAAATTCATTATCAGGTATATATATATATATATATATATAAAAAGTCAATAAAATCAGAACTCATATTTATACAATAATATATATCATTCATATATTTAATATATTTTATTTTTTAAACATTATTTAACTTTGAATATATGTAATGATGAAATTTTAATTCAAAACCGGTCATCCATTATAAATATAATAATACTTCATGATAAACATTTATTTATTTATTTATATAAACTATTTATTTACATATTAATTTACAAATATTAACCATTTTCTCATTTTTGTTTTATTTTTTAATTTTTTTCTACAACACTAAATTTTCAATTTTAATTTTAATTAAGTGTGAGTATTAATTATAATTTAAATAAATTTAAAATCACTTATGTTATTTATTTTTTTATTTTAGTACAACTAAATATAAGTATTTATAAATATTTTATTCATGAAAATAAAATAAATTATACATTTACAATATTATGTAAACAAATTAAATTCCATACATTTATATATATATTAGGGTGGTCCTTAATTCTATACATTTAAATTTTAATTAAAATTTGAGCATAATAATTATAATTATAATTATGCATAATTATTACTCATCCCCTTCCCGTGACCCAAGAGAGTTGAATATATGCCAAAAGGTAGTTTAATGGTTTTTTATAGTTTATTCGAAAAATATAAAATTTATCATAACAATGTATAGAACTTAAATTGTCGAAAAAATTATGTTCTATAAAAAAATGTATTTACAACATTTTCGTAACTCTAATATTTCCCCACTCAAAAATTATATTTTTTTTGTTTTTTTAACAAAATTGAATTTTTTTACAGTTTTTTCAATTTATATTAATACGAATTGTGCAATAATAAATCAAATAATTTAAGGTGTATTTCTAAGTAGTTTTATCTTCAAATGGTGTACTCAAAACTTGTCTTGTACATTTTTTATACGTTTTTCTGTATTTTTGAATAACCTAAAATTAAATACATAATAAAATTAGTCATATAAAATTACATTTATCATAGATTTAATTTTTTTGTAACCCACTTGAAGTATTTGGTTTTCATTTTTAGTGAATTTTTCGTTGAAATCCTCCAAAAGATTTACTCCCCTTTCAACTGTATCATTAACGATTTGTAACGAATTTATTGTCCTTTTTGTCGACTGATATGCAAGATTATCATTCCACTTAGTTGGGTCCATTTTTAGGTACTCCGAAGAAATTCTGAATCTTTTAAATATTTTATACGACTTATGACTTAAAAAATTAACAGGTAGTTCTTTATTTAAAAATGTATCCACATCTTCTAACATCAAACATAATTTTCGATCCTGATAAAAATTCGTCTTCCACTCCTGGTGATAATTCTATTTGTTCTTTGTACAGTTTATCGGCCATTTTTTCAGACATCAAATTAAATCCTCTCATCAAATATAGCAAATACGGCACATTCTTCATTTAGATACCATAAATGATTTAAAAATGTTGACAAACACGCATTTTGTCAATTTTTTTTTAATCACTTTTATATTCGTTTAAATTTATATCGTTGAATGATGCCGCACTAACACTTGTAACTATACCAATATTTAATATAATTTTTAACAATTAATGCACTAATTCGCACTATGGCATTTTCTTCGGTTTTTATTATTTTCAATTCAGTTCGTAGTAAAAATATTTTCAGGCAGTAAATGCATTTTAACATCCACCTTGCCTGATGACATGCAACCGGGTAATGAATTTTCATACCACAAGGTGGAGTTTCTCTAAGTATAATAATGACTAGTTCAACTAATAATTAGTTTAACTAGTCATAATAATTATTATTTGTTATCATCTGTAGGATGGTCTTCAGTAAATTTTTTTAAACAAAATGAAACAATTTCTCGACGTATTGAGGAAATTATTTTTTCAACATTTTTTTTGTTATTTTATTATTTAAATTCTATGAAAACTATACTTAAAGATAAATCGTTATAATCAATAATCGATTAGATAACTGAGTTAGTGGACTTAATAAAATAGGTATTAACTAAAAGGTATGTACAATGTCCAATATTTTCATGATAATATAAATTTCGATAATTGATAAATGATATTTCAGACCAAATTGCATCAACAGATACTATCTATGAAATTATGTATATATATTATATAATACAGAAAAACGTACCTATAAAAAATGTACAAGACAAGTTTTAAGTACACAATTTGAAGATAAAACTACTTAGAAATACACCTTAAATTATTTGGTTTATTATTATATAATTCATATTTATATAAATTGAAACAAATGTAAAAAAAATTCAATTTTGTCGAAAAAACAAAAAAAAATTATTTTTGACAGAGGAAATATTAGATTTACGAAAATGTTGTAAATGCATTTTTTATAGAACATAATTTTTTCTACAATTTAAGTTTTATACATTGTTATGATAAATCTTATATTTTTCGAATAAAATATAAAAAACCATTAAACTACCTTTTGGCATATATTCAACCCTCTTGGGGCACGGGAAGGGGATGAGTAATTATGCTCAAATTTTTTACATATTACTTTTATATGATTATAAAAAAATGGAAGGGTCCAGCAATAAAAACAATGATATTTTTTTTTATCTTCAATAACTAAGGACACCCTAATATACATGTTGTGATATAATGTATCATTATTATTATTAATATTATTTTGTCTTATTTAATGTGGTACAACTGTACCTAACCACACACTTTGTTTTGTTCGTTACTCTGTTGTCGTTACAGTTATATACAGTTTTGTTTTGTTGTTATTACATAAAAATAATGTGCTTATTAAATAAAATGTTATATTCTATTTAGTTTCTTTTATAAATTAAAATAAATATAAAAATAAAACATGGCACAGTCGTTAATCTTATAGTTGTTTGGATTCAAATGGATAAATTCTGTAACTATTGCATACGAACGGTGTTGATGAGTGTGACTAAATAAAATAAATAATAAGTCAAAATGGAATTTAACAAGCCAAATCCATTAATAATGTCCGGCAATCTGGCCGAAAACTTCCGCACGTTCCGGCAATGTGTTCAGATTTACTTTGACGCAACTGAAGCACATTCGAAAAACCGTCAACATAGGTAGCTATTATATTATATTTACTGGGCCCTGAAGCATTAAAAATTTATAACACCTTGAAGCCTAAAGATAATATTGTCATTAAGTAATGAGGGCTTTGGAGGAATACTGTATCCCTAGAAGAAATCAAACTATGGAGTTATATAAATTCTTTACCAGAAAGCAATTAGAAGGTGAACATTTTGAAAAGTTTTATTCAGATCTGAGGGATCAGGCAAAGTCTTGTAAACTGAGGGATTGCGCGGAAAAATTATTAAAATCGCAACTCATTCTTGGTGTCTATGATCGAGACTTGCAAGCACAATTACTCCGTGATGACCTGTCTCTAGAAAAGGTAGTACACCAGTGCAAGGCAAAAGAACAAATAGGCCAATAAAGAAAACCCAAGATTATGAGATACTTGGAAGGGTGCTTATTTATTGTAAATCTGGTTGGTCTAAGACAATCAATGAGGATGGTGAGCTCAAACATTATTGGAAGTTAAAAAATGAAATTATAAGTAATGAGGGATTATTATACTATAAATCGAGGCTTTTAATTCCAAAAACTTTAAGAAAATATATAATACATAAATTACATGAAACTCACCTAGGGATCACAAAAACTAAGGCCAGAACTAGACAATTATTTTATTTCTCTGATATAAATACACAAATTAAAAACTATATACTTTCTTGTGTTGAGTGTTTGAAATTTAGTAGGTCTAAAATTAAGGAACCAATGCTATCACATACAATTCCAGACATTCCATTTTATAAAATTGCAATTGATATAGCAGAGTTTGGGGGGAAAAAACTATTTAGTCATTGTTGATTATTATTCAAGATGGATTGAAATATTAAAACTATATAATAAAACAAGTGACTCAGTCATAGAAGTTCTTAAGCAATTATTTGGTAGATTGGGTATCCCTAGACAACTAATTGCTGACAATACGCCATTTAGTAGTTTAAAGTTCAAGGAATTTTCAAACAAATGGAATTTCCAAATTATAACATCAAGCCCACACTATGCTCAAAGCAATGGTCTAGCTAAACGAGGGGTCAGCATTGCCAAGGATATGTTGAAAAAAAGTTTCCATACAGGCATGGATGTTGATTTTTATCTATTAGCATACAGAAATACTCCCATCTCTGGGTTACAATATAGTCCTACCCAACTTCTACAGAGCAGAAAACTAAGGAGCACAATGTTAATAGATAAAAGTAAATTCAAACTTAAAGTAGTGTCATGTCATGAAAAAACAATACAAAATAAAGAAAAACAAAAATATTTTTATGATAAGGCAGCAAGGAAAGGAGTGAAAACATTTGTTGAGGGACAGTTGGTCTATGTACAAGATAAATTTAATAAAACTAGGAGTGAAGGTAAAATTTAAAAAAAATTACAGGAGCCGAGAAGCTATCTAGTTAAAATAAAGAGTGGAAACACTATGAGAAGAAATGTACAGTGGTTAAAAAAGAGAACACAAAATGAGTATGATGCTTTTGAAAAATTTGAAAATAATAAAAGTGATACTAAAACTGTAAATAATGAGACTAAAAATGAAAATATAAAAAATGATACTGAAACTGTAAATAATGAGAATGAAAATGAAATTGCTAATAATGGTATAAAAAGAACCAAAAGAGGTAGGGTAATTAAAACATCCAAAAGGTATTTGTAAATGATCAATGTTTCTAGGTATCTTTATATTTAGTATTAGTATTTCTTGGAAATGTTTATTAAGATTGTTTTCTTTAGTTGTTAAATTTAATTGTTAATTTTTTTTTTATTATGTTTGTTTTGTTATAATTAATCTGAATAAAAGAGATGTGATATAATGTATCATTATTATTATTAATATTATTTAGTCTTATTTAATGTGGTACAACTGTACCTAACTACATACTTTGTTTTGTTGTTATTACATAAAAATAATATGCTTATTAAATAAAATATTATATTAAATTTGTTTCTTTTATAAATTAAAATAAAGATTATTAAAATAAATATAAAAATAAAACACATGTATACATATATATATATATATATATATATATATTTATGTACTAACCTTGTTATACATATGATGTAAATATTTTAATAAACTCAATATCCATTTACTTTTGATTGAGGTTATATGATGTTTCCAATGTCGGCCAAAATTCTTCTACTTGAACGAGATGAGTGTTTTATTTTAAAATATCCAATGTTTTCTTTAACTGATTCAATATATTTTAAATAAGAATCTTTTTTTTTTTTTGCTAAGGGTGAATATTTTACTACATTATGCCAAACCTTAGAGACCATAGACATTTTTACAATGTCTTTCCCATACAAAAATGAAAATATTTTTTCTGTCACAGGAACAAAATGATAACGATTAGCAAGATAATACATGAAATCAACTTTGCTCTGACCTTCAAGATTAATACGTTTATGATAAACCATTTTATGTAAATTTAAAGTCTTTCTTTTTAAATGTTGGTATGTTTCTTTTTTTAGATATGTATTTATTCGAGATATTCGCATTTTCAAATGGGAATGTAATTCAGAAATTTTTTTACATTTTTTTTGAGATTCTTGAAATGTACATGGTAGTGAAGTCAACACAACTGAATCATCTTGATTAGTAACATCATTTAGTTTACTGGTTGTATAATCCAAGGTTAAACTATTAGCAGTTGAAAATAATTTAAGAACACCAAGACCTAATGAGTGATCAAAAGAAATAGTTTCACCTGATGATAGACTATTAGAAGTTGAATGATAAGTTAAAGTAGAACTTGTAGTGTTGTAGAAACTGTCATTATTGGTCTTGAAAACTGTTGAAGTGGTGAAAAATGACTCATATTTACTAAGACAAAACGATTTTCTATAAGTGTTATCAGCCATTGTTTAAATTTATCTAAAAATTATAAAAATAAATAACATTATTAAAAATATATATTAATAATTTAATAATTTAATTACAGCTTTAACTTTATAAAAAATAAAATTCTAAAAATATGACGAATTTATGAAAATGTATTTCTTTTAAATAATAGGTAATTTTTATCTAAAAATTATTTGTTTTGCAATATTTTCATACTTTTAATTTTGCAATTTTTTTTTTTTTGAGTAATAACAAGTAAATTTAAATTAAAAGTGTTGTGCAATAAGGGATTACGTAAGTTTTACAACAGCAGGCTAAGGGGAAGGATTTGGGAAATCTAACAGTACCTTACACGAATGGAGGGAAGGGATAAATCTCAAATCTAAAATCAACATCATAATTTGAAATAACAGACGAAAAATGCAAAAATCGATAAGCTACCGACAGCATCAAAGACGTGCTTAGCATTTTTATTATTATCGTTATTTTGATAATTGAAAATATTAATTTCTGAATAAGAATAATATAATTTAAGGTGTTTATGAAAAATGTTGACGTAAGATAGGAAGGGATAGTAACTACCAGACGTACTATGACATGGGGGGGAAGAAGGAGATCCAAAAATGTTAAAAAATGTACCAACGTAATACTTGAATGCTTCCTAAGTAGTAAATTAAAGTAGTGAATTAAAAGCACATATTTTAAAAAGTAAAACAAAATAAACACTTAAAATATTTTTAAATGTGTAATAATTATTTAAGCAATTATTTCAAACTAGCAGAAAGTTTTTTTTCAAATTATTCTTTTCTTTAAATATAAATATATAGGAACAAAAAGAGCAATTGTCATTAAAAATTGTTTACTTTTCAGTCAATAATTTTTGAAAAAAAACAGCTTATATAAATATGGAAGTAGACATCGATACTTTAATAAACGAATAAATAAAATCGAAAAAAGACCTGCTATAGAGATATGACAATACAAGAATACTCGACCCGAACAATAAAATAAAGAATATCAACACGGGCTAAACAAATAGTTAAAAAATTATTTTTCGTATTGCAACATATTACCACCATAAGGTCTCATTAAATTTTCTATCATATCAAATGCGTAAACTACGTTTACATACGGAACTTCTTTATTTTCAATATTAGTAAGGGGTTTGGAATTGAGATTATATAATTTCTGTTCGGTCAGTTTGTCATAAGTACAACGTTAATTCTTTAAGTAACTCCGAGTTGTTGTCTTTACCATAACCTCCGATATCGACCCATACATTTCCGTTTCTTTTTTTTTTGACTAGTATTCTCATCCTTCGGTAAACAATACATAAACACACAAAACTAAATATATAAAAATATTTACGTTTTACGATCATAAGCGAAATAACCTGTTAACAACCTATTAAGCTACCTGAATCAGTTGCGGATTTTTAAAAAATTTCTGAGAGGGAGTCCTAAAAATAATATGTATTTCAAATGTGTTATTTTTGTTTTTTATAAAATCGAATGTATTATATTATAATTTATATTATGTTTATATTTATACTATATTGTATGTGGACCTAAAATAACAGAAATAGTGTTATACTATTATCATCTATAGGCTATAATGGAAAAATACGCAGATAAACTCACTATCGTAGTATCGCAATATAACAGAATATCGAGAATTAACGTTACGACGGACGATTTTATCAAAACTATAAAAATATAATGGTAAAATATTATACTACATTATTATTTTATTAGATTCTTGATAATCAACCTATTTATATTTAAAATACAGTGGAACCTCGATAAATCGAATCGATTGGGGGTAAGAAAAAAATTCAAGATATGGAAAATTTCACTTATTGAAAACCTCGATAACTCGAATCAGCAAAAAAATATCGAGTTATTGAAAATATTTTTTATTTAAAACCCCAAAACTTCATATTATAATTTTTTTATTTGTATATTTACTAATAAATATATAATGTATGTAGCTATTAATATTGTATTAAAATTTAAAAAAATTATTCTATAAAATAATATAGTCATAAATATGTATACGTATACATTTTATGTAATAAAGAAAATACAATGTAATAATATAGTAAAACTATTTTTAAAAAATAAATCTGATATTTTTGATTGTTTTATTGTTTTTTTTTATTATTTGACCTATCTGTTGTTACGGGCATACATAATGTTACAAGCATACATAAAGTACAATAAAGTACCTTAGTGTCAAAGCCATATGCAGATGATGTCACAAACTTTATTATAGGCATCATTATCAAATATAATACAAATTATAAAATAATCAGGATATGCGTAGGATCGTATAAAGTATCGGATGGGCAAGTACATTATAATAATATTACCACATTAGGGTTGGGAAACAATGACCAATATGTACATCCTGTCACGGGCATAGGCACAGATAATAGTTAAGGCACAGTAATTCGAATGGGCATGTGATCATATAAATCGAACACTAAAAATAAATATTATAATATTATAATATAGGGAATATATATATATATTTTCCAATATAAGGAAAACGCACCATTAACCACATCCGGTGACAAACAACGGTAACGAGAAAGACAAAACGATTATAATCAATACAATTATAATATAGGTATATACAGTTATGTACGATAATGATAAAACTCTATAAGCGGATTCACGCATCCGATGATATACACGGGGGAAAGGCACCACTAACCACATCCTGTGATAGACATAATCGAGATTAGAAATAAGAGATTGCCACGATATCGGGGTATATAATGGAGTCCCGAACAGGCCATATTTTAGATGTGTTTTAGTCTTGTTAACGTATGCACCTTCACGTTAGTTTGTTTAATAATTATTTGGACTTAGAATAA
Source organism: Sipha maydis (assembly GCA_034509805.1). Classification (NCBI taxonomy): domain Eukaryota; kingdom Metazoa; phylum Arthropoda; class Insecta; order Hemiptera; family Aphididae; genus Sipha; species Sipha maydis. The sequence continues at coordinate 45,560 of JASXSY010003064.1, read as the reverse complement.
TTTTTATAAGTTATTAAATATTTAGACTCAGAATTATTTTAAATAAAGCTATATTTTAAAAGTCTTGAGTTCATTATTTCACACTTATAAATTATTTAACATTGATTACGAAGCTGTACATTTGAGGGCTCATCTCTCGTTGCACTGTCCGGTACTCACATACCGGCACGCAACACTGTAAAGTTTTCTATAACATTTAGCGCGGAAAAAATCTCGTCTCCAATTTCTCGTTGTTATTGAAAGTACTTACGTACAACCTGTAAACTATCTAATGCTTGAGCAAGAGTAGTTTTAGACAAAGCCAATTCCTCATCGTCATCAGTATTCGACTCCTCCCCTCTTGACTCGTTAGGCATTTCTTGAAACTTCAAATCGTTCAGTATTTTATATTTTTTGTATATAAATTCGAGTTATAAGCCAAAATTCAACTATAATTACTTCGGCTTATCGAGAAATTCGAGTTAACGAAATTATAGAGGTTCGTGTTGTCGAGGTTCCACTGTATATAAATATATTATGTTACACAGTAAGCCTACCTACCGGGTCAGACCCTGTGTATGCATTTTACAATTATATATGTATATATCAGTGTCTGGGGGGTCCAGACCCCTTGGATCCTTCCCGTAAATCCGCCACTGACCTGAATGGTCATACGTATGTTTTGTGGCAGGCTGAAACCGCGTATCGATTACGCGCGGCAAACCCTCGAACATTGGCACGCAAGGCAGCCGCGCAAAATGGATACCGAGTTGCTGCACGAGCAAACTTTCTTGTTGCCGCGCGCGAATATGCCGCGTGGCGAGCCAAATTATGTCGGTAAAATAACGCACGACAAAAGAATTTTTGTTAATTGCTCGCGAGCAGTGTGGACGGTCGTTGTCACTTAAAATTCGCTCGCGCGGCAATACATTTGTTTATCACCATGAACAACGAAAAGTGAGCGACAGTTGAGCGACCTGGGTAACTTGCCGCGCTCTAAAAAATGTTGATACTTAAAATGGCTCGCGCGGCAAATAAACGGTTTGCCGCGAACGAGCATGGTGCGCGCGGCTGCCGCGCGTAATCGATATGCGCCTTGAAGCGTGTACACGCGCAGCCACATGAACTTGGCCTCATCCGTTTTTCAATCGACTCGACCACTCATGCATACAAAATTATTTAGACGTACATATACAAAAAATTTAGTGGATGTGTCACGATTGAAAATAATTTTTCTAAAATGTAAAACAAATTTTTAATTTCCCGTGTTAAAATTATTGGGACGACGACGTCTCAAAGTTTTTCCAGACATACCGTGTTTGGTATAATTAAATGTAATAATTATTTATTATATACTTACTTATAATTATTATTAATATATTAATTAATTATTACATGATTTTACAAAATGTAGTATATTATACTTATTAGAAAAAACGAAATATTAGAGATATGTTATCTCTTATCACTTTATTATTCTAATTGGGAATTAATCGTTTTTATACGAGTTACTAGTTGGATTGGATTATTGAAAGCGGGGGTATAATAAATAAATAATCAGTCTATCAAATGCGTAACATTAAAATTTTTCATTTCCAATTTTGGTAGAATTCAGAAATTTTTTTGGAATAGCAAACAGTCTCTTTTAGATAACTTTAAATGGTTGACGTAAAAAAACTTGATTGTTGACGAGAAAAAACGGTGCGTTTTAGAAACTGAGAAAAACCACCGCAGTCCGTGAACCAACAGCTAAACCAGTTGAATTACGAATGAAAAACTAAATCATTAATTTTGTTCGCTTTCGAGTTGTTGGTTCATGTGTGTATAAAAGACTACGGTGAAAGGCATCCATCCGTTTCCTTGGCCCGTCTTCGCTTTCGGACGAAAACGCTTGCCCCGTCGCAGTAGTCCGCCCGTCATCACCATGTCCAAAACCGCGACGTTTCATCCTTATCGACGGCCTTCATTCACGCGCGGATTTTTTACATTCTACACGATGAACGTACGATCAGCTTTAAAGGTAGGCAAAATGTGTCGCGCGCGCGGCCTAACGTAACCGACAAAATTGAACACAACATTTACGTACCTACTGAGCGCTTCCTCGTGGTTATCGTGTCTTAGATAGCTTGTCTACGAGTGCCGCAAACCGTCCAACTACCGACTGACGCAAACGAAAATACCGCGGCGTTAGCATAGGCCCATAGACGATAAATTAAATCACAGATTAGATTACATCAACGTCGTTTGTCAAATCTTTGATAAAATATGATTTCCCGAGAGGCAGCAGTCTGTTTCGCGGAATATCGATGATCACGAAAAACAACGTATGGGCTTTTCCAATCGCACGTGAACGCAAATAGGTACGTTTTCGATTACATTTTAAATCTCAATTATGAGGTATACGTATGGACTCTGAATTACATTTTTTTATTTACGATTATTGTAGTTTTGTTTACTCATTTAAATTCATGATAATAAATATTCGGTCCTACAATCTAGCCTTTGTAATTTACACAGAATAATTTCTTTATAATCGTAATCATTTAGAATTTATCACTACATTTCTGATAAGCTTGATGTCCTACCCGTGTTGCTTGTATTATTAATTTTGTTATTATTTTTTTTTTTTTGAGTTTTTTATCATAAGATAAATTATAATTTGTCGCAAATAATGTGGCAAACATATTTCAAACCCTAAGCTAAATATTTAAACAATGACCCATTCACTACATCCCTCCTCACCATATAATTTATATATATGGAACTTACTAGTTTTTTGTTAATTTACAGACATTTAATTGTTAAATTTGAGTGTATAAATAAAAAAAAAACAATATCTATTGATTTCGATGATTTTATATGACTGCATATGATATAAAACTTGTTAGATAATCAACCTATCAATTTAATTGATTAAATTAATATGTTCATAAATACGTGGGCCAAGAGATATCCACCCCCTTGATAGATTTCTAAGACTAAGCAAACATTGTTTACGCCACTGGTGGTGGTAATTAATTTATATAATTTACCCCACCAAATGAAATAAAAGTCTATGCCACTGTATTTTAGAACTAGAAAAATTGATTCTGACTCATTAGAATCAATTTTTATATATTTTTCTAGTAACTCATCTTCTTCATCTTCAAAATTACTGATTTCCAGATTATTATCTTTAAAACATTCTAAATTATTTACCATCGTAACTATTGTGTTAAAACTATATATATATACATATATAAAAATTGATGGTAATCAAAAGAGTATTATCAAATGGTGGAATGGAATTTGTTAGTCTTCGAATTTAGTGACAGTTGTATGAGCCATTTTACAATGTCCACCTACCTCAATTTCATCAGAGAGATCATTTTCAACTTATGGACTAATGCATACAGCTTAAAGGAATATATTAGCTACAGATAGAGCTTCTAAATGAGTGTATGTTAAGCACAAACGTTTGTGTATTGTAAAATGGCTCATACAACTGTCACTAAATTCGAAGACTAATAAATACCATTTCACCATTTTATAATATTCCTTTGATTACCATCAATTTTTTATATATATATATATATATATAACATTTGTATTTTTTTTTTTATAGATAACATAATAAAAAATAATAATAATAATAATAATATGCTTGTGTAATAAATAATACAGTTTGTATTATACAATTTACATCACTAATGATACTATAGTGACATTTATAAGAAGCAATGAAACATTCAATGTACAATTATCACTGCGTTTCACTGCTTACTTTAACACTTTAATCTAGGAAATGGTGTATAACTAACACCTCAGAATAACACTTTTGGATTATTAAATTTTTATTAAATTTATTTATTGTTACTTATAAAAAAAATAAATAATTACATCAATACTTCATAAAATACTTAGTATAAATTTGAAAAATAAGAGTTACTTAGATTAAAGTTAGTTTATGTTTACACAACTTTTATAAATAAAAAAAAATGAAAAATTATTTTGTAATAACCCAATATAATATTTATCATATAAATGAGATTTTTAAATCTTATATTTTATTTTTATTTATTAATGAAATAAATATTAAAAACATAAATTTGATTCCTAAAATATTAAGTTTAATTATAAAAGAATAAGAATTTTGCCTGCGTAAGATTGGTTAATTAATGTTTAAATCAAGAAATGTTTATGCCAGTGGTACTTTTAAACCAAGTTTTAAATAAAATACTGGTAAAATTACTGATTGAAAAATAGGGTAGGAGTTTTGGAACTATATTGAAAACTGAAAAAATATTATGTATTTTTAGAAATATTTACATTACTAAATCATTACATTACTATGTATTTTTAGAAATAGTAATGTAGATGAAAATGGTTCAAATTAATTTTAAAATAATTAAAATGGAAACTAATATTTCATCAAATTCCTACAATAGGGTTATTAAATTTATATTGAATAACCTCCATATTAGAAATGTATTATAGTTTATATAGCCGGTAAGGTTTTCAAAAATTAAAGTTCTCAACTCATATTCAAGTAGTTAAAAACAATGAATTTGGTCATTGTAGTATTAGAGTTCTTGAAAAGTAATTGCATACAGTTCTTAAAACTTTTAGTTTTAAATCACATAAATCATATAGGTACCTATTGTTATAACATAAAGAAATACTTTGTAGTTTTTTAATATATAAATAAATAAACAAATAGTTTATACATAAAAATAAATAAATGCTTAGCCTGGAGTATTATTATATTTATAAAGTAATTATAATTAATTATAAAATATTTTACTAATTATTATGTAAAAAAAAATTGTATTAGATTTTATACAAAATATGAAAAATGAAGAGGTTGAAAAAAAATTTAAAGCTCAATCTAGTATATACATCAACAAAAAAGAAGAAAAACATTTATACCTAAGCATGAAATAAAATACATAAAGCCAGAAAGAAGTAATTTAAATAGTTAATGGTTTGCTTTAGAATGGATGACCTTCAAACAAAAAATTAAATAAAACACTATAAAAATATATCAAGAAGGGAATGGAAAGGGATGCTTTATTATTATTGATTTATATTTTATGTTTAAATGTTTATTATTAATGATTTATTAACTAAGAAAATTAATTATTTGATAAAAATAATGTGGTAACTAGTATAAATATTATTATAAGATACTATTATTAATATACTATTCAAAAAGCAGACATTATTAAAATTATTTTAAACATTTATTAATAAAGTTATAAAGTGAATCGAGTGAAACGGGAATAATGATTTATGGATAGGTAAGTAGGGTGGTAGTTAATCGAATAATTCGATCCACAAAATGTAAATATTTAAACCTCTTCTACGTCAAAAAATATGATTGAATACTGGTAAATTACATATCTACTTTAAATTACGACGCTTATAATGGAGATTCCCACCATTTAAATCGCCAAATAATAAATTCCGAACAATATAATAATTTTTTTAAAAGTATTATTTTGGAAAAGTGTTAATACAATTTTAAAATACTGAGGGAAAATTAAAAAAAAAAAAAAAATCATAAAGGTTAGTTTCAAGTTTAACAATTCGTGTTGAAAATTATACCATTTTTAACTACTTTTCTACTTTTATACACTTATATCATGCGTTAGATAAGTGTTCTGAGATGAATATCAGCAATGTCACGTATTCGTCAAGTATTTTTTAAACCCTTAACATTAATGTTGGTAGTGCTGTAAAATTTGAGAAATTATCGATGGAATAATATTATTATTATGTTGGCTGTGCCACGTTATTGCTTACCCAACTATAACGATCAATAAAAGGGCGGCGACTTTTAAGTATAGGTATAGCGAAAAACGAACAACCACTAGTAGTATAATTGCTTTACAACCAATAACATCAAGTGACATTTTAATTGAAATACTTTAAATTTTAATTGAGTAAATATATTTTATAATATAAAACAATCTCAAGGTACATATCGTCTAAAAGTTTTTTTATCCTGTATCAGTAAAATAATTACAAAAAGCTATATAACCAATAATATTTATTGTCTTGTTGCTTCTGGTAAGTGAATAATTTATGATATAACACGATTAATTAATAAAGATTATTTTTAGTAATATATATATATATATATATATATTTAAGTTGATACGGATATCAAAAGTCATTTAATTTAAACTAAAAATATATATTGTGTTATTAATTATAATAAATTTTATGGTAAACGCTAATAATTTTCTTGTAGTAAAGTGTAATTAATACTACCTGTTAAATAATCATATTGCAATATAATATTATAATAGAAATTATTAGAATTCTAAATTATCACAATATTTTCATTTGTTACTTTTATTTTAATTATATGGAATTTAGGTAGATTTATCTTGAAATAATATTTTATATACATAGTTTGCTTTGTTAAAAACTATATACATAACATAACGCCAATATAAACTCTGATTTAATTAGGATTATATTAATAAATACAGAATAGACAACATACATGCTCAGAATTCTAATTGTGCGTATATATATATAAGTAAGTAGGTAATACAAAGATGTTTTGTTACTTCAATATTCTTAATGAATTTTCTGACTTAAGTTAGAGTTAAGAATAAATATTTTGGAGTTATAATTGGCAAATAGTTATTAGAATAATTATTCTGATGTTCATTTAAAACCAAGTATTTTTTTTTTAATTGTAGGATAAATGATTCAATTATATCTAGTTCACAAAATGGGATGCAAGTTTATTTTCATGTAAGGACAGCAATTAACTGCATACAAACTGCAACATAAGTCTATATCTGCTATATTTTACAAATTAATGTCATAAAAATATTATTTTATTCGTTATTTACATTTTTACTTAAGCTATAAATAATACATAAATAGTATCGGTCTAAAATAAACCACCTACATTGATAAACTATTAAATATTTGTCAATGATTTTTGTATGGTATTGTTTATCATCTATTTTATTTTATTAGGTAGTTAAAAATAATGGCTAATAAGGACTGCGAAGAAATAATTTGTGATGATTATGATAATTTGTCTATAAGTTCAACACCATCCAGAAGTAACAATGACCATGATTCTTCGAGTATCATTTCAATGAATACACCTAATCGCAATCAAATAGCAGAAGACTTTTTCTCCGTCGATGAACAATCATCTAATAAGAATTTATTCCAAAATTCAAATTCAATGACTAATAATCCTACTACTGATAAAAATATTGGTAAATCATGTGAAAAATATTTAGACGATATAAATTACAAGTCATTAATAACTCCGACCTCCTCTAAAGTTATAAATGATCGTGGTGACAATAAAAAGAAAACCATTTTAACACTTTCTTCTTGTCGTAAGCAAAAGCCTGAATTTTTTTCTGCTTTTGATGATGAGTCATCTAGTATTGATTATAAATTTCAATCATCAAGTAAAATTATTCAAAATGATACTTCAAAACAAAGTATTGAAAAAATAACTGGGAATAATATTTTTCATACTCAAACATTACAAGAAAAAAACTTAAATCAACAAGTAAATGTTAATCATACGTTTATGTCATTGGAAGGGCAAGAAAAAATAGATTTTTTGAATCAATTTACAAAAAATAAGAATCTTAATCATATTTTAAAAAATATATTTTTACATTTATCTTATAAAGACATTACAACAATGATTTCCGTATCTAAAATTTGGCAAAATGCAATTATCAATTCTACAGAAGCTCAAAAAAAAATGGAATCTATATTTATACAAGCAATATTATATTATTGCCATGCTAATGTAGATATATCTGATGACTATAAGTGTTTGATTGAAAATATTTTATTTGATTTGAAAAAACATCTGCAATATAATTAACAAACCCCTTAATGATATTTGAGAAAAAATGTTTAGTATAAGGTAGTATAATAAATAATTTATTAAATTATAAATCAATTTTTTAGTATAGCAAATTTAAAAATATATAAACATAGGGTCATTGGACCATTCCAAAAAAATACAAATAATCATTTTAAAAACATTATCCCCTCTTATATACATTTTTCAATTAAATAGATTATAGATATTTTGATTATTTATATTATTTAAATATTATAAAAATTGATTATTTTCAATTATACAATATGTACCAGTAATATTAATAAGTTTCTATTATTGTATTGTTATTTTTAGTCTAAAATTTATGGAAATGATTATTTTTAATTATTATCTTATATTCTAAGCTACAAAGTAATACATAGAGTTGAGTACTTATGTAAAATTTTTGTTTACTATTTTATTTGTTTTTTTTTTTCTGTAAACATTAAAATAATAATAATAATATTAGAAACTTAAAATTAAATGTTAACTAACATCTTTATAAATATTATATATATATATATATATATTTATGAGTCTTGAAATTTTAGTAAATGTTTTTTTTGTCTGCTTGTGTAAGTTAAATACCTCAAATGTTTAGTAAAATAATTATAAGAGTATAACTGATTATACATACTATAAATATTTTTATATATTCCAGGATATCATTACTTTTAAATTAATATATACCAACTTTGTATTATACTTAACTCACATATATTCTTTTTTTTATTTATAAAATATTAATCATAAATATTATGCATATTACAATAATAAATATAAACAAATATTATTTATTCATCTGTAGTAAACAAAATATAATACTTATATTGTATATGAAATTTGTGAAGTTAATCAAATATTTATTTGGATAAAAGTGTATATTTAAAGATAACACTTATTTTCAATACAGAATTTTAGCATTTATTAAACTATCTCAAATGTATCCTGTAACATAGCTATTGTTTTTTTTTTTTTTTTAGTGATGTTGATACATGTTTATACATTACATGGAATATTTAAGTTAATAATAAATATATATTAAAAAAACTATAGGCTTATTATTTTATGGGTACTCAACAATATATCTTATTAAATAATATAGCTATTTATTACATTTCTTAATATAAAATTAAAACAAAAAATAATAATTTAACGACTAATAGCCACTAAAAGGGATTTCTAACCCAAAATGTTAAACACAAAACATACCTGAAGTTTCAATACACCTGCTCAATAATTTGTTAATACAATAATGATTTTGAAAAAATAATTACATTTTGTAAAGGTTTCTTTTAATTTAATTTTAAAATTAATAATTGTTGTCAATACATAAACAAATAATTAAAAAAAAAAAAAAATTCTTAATCTTAAGTATTATTATATTTATAAAATATGACCAGTTTGGAATTAAAAATTTATCATCAGGTATATATAAGCTATTTGTTTATTTATATATTAATTTATGAGTATTAACCATTAATTAATTTTTAATTATTTAATTATTAGTTTTTGTCATTCTACATTTAAAAAAATAAATTTAAATTCATTAGAAGTAGGATGGAAACCCTATGTTGTGTTAATTGTCATAGAGTATAATTTAAATTGGTTTTTTAAACAAACTATAACATACAATTTCAAAAATTTCAAATATAGTATTCTATTTACAATTATAACACTAAAGAGAATGAAATTTATACTTTCATAATTTTTTATACAAAATTGAGTCAACAGTATGTTGAAATAAATAAATATTTTCAGCAAAAAACAAAAACCTCAAGGTTTGCTTTTTTATTAAAAATAAAATAGTACTTAATTGTAATAGTTTATAAAATATACAACATAAAATTACTTTAAATATTTTGAGATAATAAAATGGAAATATTTTTAAAAATTAAATACATTTTTTTTAGTTTTTTTTTTTTTAATAAATTTAATCATATTCAAATTTAATTTTTCTATATTATGATTCATAGATTAAATATCATTTATATAATATAATTTTATTTTCTTTATTCAAATATCAAGTTAAATTTTATATACTATTTAACACATGAGTACTAAAATAATAATATTATTATTATTAATAAATTATTAATATAATATAAAATGTTTATAATCTAATGATATATGAATATTATTAGTGATAATATAATATGTGTAATAATAAATATTTTTTAACAAATCTTAATTATCAAAAATAAATTATTTTATACTTTTAATGTCAAAATCAAATTGTTAATAGTAATGTAATAATAAACAGTTTCCCATGATAATTTTTAAATTCAATTAATAAACAAAATAATTTTATTGTTGATGAATATTTATTAAAAAGTTGTTCTTTACTTATGAATGTCACCATAAATTTCAAATTAATAAACTTCACAAAAATTTATTTTTATTAAATTTAAAAAGTGTACATTACTGTACCATAAACAATATAGGAATTCATATTAATACAGCTTAGGTAAAATTGAAGATTTGAAGACATCTATTTGTTAGGAATAACATGTTAGTACAAAATATACATTTAATATAATAGTGATAAGTTGTCATTGAAACTAACTCGAAAAAATACACTAGTAAAAAATGTCTAACAATGTTTCAAGATACATTTATTAATCAATTTTACTGGACAGCTACTCTTTGAATCTTTGTTTGTTAAATAATTAGCATTTAAGAATATAATTATTATAATAAAATAATGATATGAAACTATACACATGCTCTATAATTACAATCAAATTAAATATCAATTTATATTCATTGATTCCATCCTGTTAAGATATCTTCACTCATTATATAATCGAAAATGTAGAATAATTGAAGACTTGAGGTCAACAACAAGACATCTCCATATTTTGGTCAAAATCAGTTTTTGATTGCACATTACCAAGAAAAAAAACTGCGTTGTTTGGTGCAACAACCAGACAAATTCGACTGTTAAACACATAGATATCATATAAATGGATATATCTGGTTTTTATTTTAGTGCGACAACAAGATATCTCCGGAGTTGTCTTGTTGCATCAAAATAAATTTATTTTATTTTGGCCAAGTTAAATTTTTAAAGTTCTAAAAATATTATACTATTATATTCTAATGCAATAAATAAATAAAATGTCGATTATGTTGAATATTTATATTTTCAATAGACATATATTATGAATAATAAATATTATTTCCTTTAAAAATAAGTGGTTTTTAACAATGATATAGGTAAGTAAACACTTTTTTCATATAATAACATTATTCTTACTCATAACGAATATGCATATCACTTCGTAGTGCAACAAAACAACATCTCCAAGTTTGTTCTTTATATTTTTTACAACAAAAAAATTTTAAATGTACAACTTGTCACTGGCTGCTACTTATTGACGTTGGCTATAAATATATTTTTTGTTAATTTTTTAAACAGTAAAAAGTTATTCCTAAACAATTGTATTGATGAGAGATGTCTTGTTGTTGCTCTCAAGTCTTCAATTAAATTGTGATACGTTTTTAACATTAATTTTTTAAAATATATAAGATCTATTTACTATTAGACTATTGATTACTTGAGATGAAATATTATTTGTTATAATTTTATCTATTTCGAAGGACCCAATGTAAATTTTCATAATTCCTACTCACTTTGATATTACAGTTTTCAGAATTTTATGATTTCCTTATATTTGGCGGTATTCGAAGTTTTAATAGACAAAACTTTATTTTAAATTTGTTAATTGTTGATTTTTACATAATTTTAATACGTAATCATTTAAACAATAGCAATAATTATTTAATAAATTAAATGTATTCATAAATAGTAACGACTTTATTTTACAAAATGTGATTTTATCTCAATTCTTTGCTTATCAGTAATCACTGATGATAAAAATGAAATAATGATAAGCATAATATTCAATGGTACTTTTTTGCATAAGCACTAGAGTGCTCTAGAGTATACTTTTTGTATTACTCTCAAGAATTCTGCAGCTATCATCGAATGCAATTTTGATCTTTAAACGCCGAGGTGGCTATGAAGAATGACCATTGCTGCTACATGGTACGATCTAAGTAGTATAATATAATATTTTAGAGACAAATACGATCCTCTACTACACTTTTAATGAATACATTTTTAAAATAATTAAGAGTAATAGAAAAAAAACCAGCGAAAAATCAATAATGTTATTTTTTTTTTACATTTTTCATTATTGATAATAATAACCACGAACGACGGACAACATGAGTTTTGGCTTAACTAATTAGTTAGTATTATCATATGCATACATAATATATCATATTATAGGTCTTTAGTCCATTTCTCATAATATAGTGTACATAATACCACAGATTAGAAAATTCACAGAACCCCTACATACTAGTTAACTGATTATGTATTCAGTCACGAATTTTCATGTGTTTATTGCTTCAGTACCTTCAAATCTCAAATATTGTTTGCGTTGCTTTACATTAAGATTTTTATTTTTTTTTTGTACGATCTTTTAGGAATTTTCGCCCATTTTTAAGTTTGCCAATTTTAGCAACACTAAGAACAACCGACAATGTAAACTGAGTTCCCATTACCTACTACCAAAGCTCGTACAGGTGACGTGCTGATCGGACGGCATTTTTCCATTCTCGTAACGCACAAAATTATTATACATGGTGTATGTTATAACGTGTTTATTAGAGACAGCGCTGTATACTGCCACTACCTGTATAATCGTTAATTTATGAGCGGATCAAAGTCGACCGGCACACTGGGAGCCTGTTTTGATCTGCCATCGGAGTACGTTCCCCGACGAGTATTAATTACGTATCATATTAATGCGACAAAATGGGTGGAAACGGTGTGCTTGATTGTTCCACGTTTGGTACTAAACATTCAATTACAAAATGGTCCACGAGAATAGCTGTCCCAAGGGTAGTTGACCGCTTACATGATGTTGCAACATCAGCGACTGTCGTTCCTATAAATTTCATGACAAAATATTCACCTAAAACAACTGATGATTTGTATCGAACATAAAATTAATAATTTTTCATGTATCTCACCCACTATCTTACAACAAAAATGTAAAACGGCCACAAACGAACGATGTGTACAGAAGTCGACAGATATCGATTATTCAGCCTTAGCGTTTGTTTCTCCTCGCATCTTTCACCTGTATAATTATTTTTTAAGGAACATTTCTAATATTAAAATTATTGTTCATTTATTTTGCTGCGCCTCTGCCGTTGGTTTTGAAGTCCGTTTGTATGCCTATGCGTTCGATTTTAGGAGTAATATTTAGGCATTTTATATCACATGAACATCTTGGCTGTGTCAATGTGTGAGTACTAAATTAACATTAGTGTGTGTAATTCGTTATCGCGTTTATCGTCCCACCATACATCGACTAAAATAATTCCCGGAACTACGATACCTAATAATCAAAATTATCATTTTATCTTTACATTATATTAATTTGCACAACTCCATGGTCCATCCGTTTTTATGATTCAATACTATTATAATATAGGCAGTAGTGTTACTTCAACAATTTGAAAATAACATTATTTATAAATAGCATTTTTTTCGTATTTCTTTAAATATGACCGTCCCACACGTCTTGTCTTATGTGTTAAAAAATAATCGCTTTTGAAAACTATTGGAACTTCAAAGCATTATTTCTACTCAAAAACGTTATAAAGTTGTTATAAGTAAAATTTGAAGTATAAAGTAAAACACATACATCATTGTAAAATCAATAAATTCATCAATCTAAATAAATTTACAAAATTATTTTTATTTGTAAATTAATACTAGTATATTCACTATACATCAATCAATATATATTATAGTTACCTCATCAATGTTTTTATGACCTTCGCGTTTTTTACGTTTCAAGTTGGCCAAATTAGGTTTTCTCCCTGGTGCACATAGTCTAAGACGTGTTTTTTTACACAAACGCCAGTCTTCGTTCATTTTAAAATTCAAATAAATAAGCACTGCCGAGAAAAATTAATATTAACTGGCTGAATACCTATAGTTGAAAACAACAATTTCTATTTGGTTTTTTTTTTTTTTTTTTTTTTTTATTAGAAAATAAGGCTTCGACAACACAGGTCATTAGCCTAGCTTAGATTAAGAGTACAAGATAAAATATATTATGACTTAATGACTACGGAAAGGATTTTTACATTGTTAAAGTTTGTTTATGAGGTGGATTTGGGTTAAGAAAGAGATAATTTTAATAATATTATTTTCGTTTAGTGCTTCATCCATACTAGGTGGTATAGCTAGATTGTTTCTTGCGTCCCTGTACTTTGAGCAATCTTGGATGATATGTTGGATTGAGAGGTCGGCGTGGCATTCATCGCAGGTAGGAGGTGGGTTTTTGTTGATGAGAAAAGAGTGAGTTGTGAAGGAATGTCCGATTCTGCATCTTGTGATGGCAACTTCCTGGCATCTGTTGATGTAGTACGGTGAGTTCCACTTTTTTGTGTCTTTCTTGACTGATTTAAGCTTGTTGGTAGGAGGAATAGCATCCCAATGATTTTGCCATCTAGCATATATTTTACGTTTGATGGATGATTTAATGTCATTAGTCGGTAGGTCGGAAATTGTTGGGTGGAGGGTGATTTTGGTTGCAAGGTCAGCTGCCTTGTCAGCCATTTCATTTCCAGTAATACCAATGTGTGATGGTACCCACATAAATTCGATGTTTTTGGTGGTCGATTTGAATATTATTTGGATATTTTGGGTAATTTCGTTTGAGGGTAGTGGGTTTTGCAGAGCTAGTAAAGCACTGAGTGAATCACTTAAAATTAGAATGTGGTTTGAGTTGATAGTATTAGCTAATATGATAGCTTCATAAATGGCTTGCGATTCAGCTGAGAATATACAAGTTTCCGGAGGCAGCTTGTGAAGGAGTGTGATATTTTTTTGAATTATTGAAAATCCAACACCTTGAGTGGATTTAGAAGCATCAGTGTATATTTTTTCGAAGTGTGAATATTTGTCTTGGATAATTTCATAAAATTGCGAGGTGATAATATTGGGATTTCTATTGTGTTTGTTTAGTTGTAGAAGCTCAGTATTGACATTGATTTTCCAAAGCCAAGTGGGATGGTTTGGGTATGTGATTTTGTTTTTGACGGATGTGTGTATGGTGAGTTTATTGATTAGTTGAAAGAAGTTGTCATGTATGGATAATTCGGGGTTTTTTATTGGAAACAATAAATTTGTGGTTTTGTCATTAAAAAGGTTATTGTATCCCATGTGGTTTGGAGTGCTTTTTCTTTTTATACCATAATTTAAGAGTTCTTTTTCCCTAAGTAGATTGAGTGGCAGTTCTCCAGCATAGCATAGAATGCTGTCAATGGGGCTAGTTCTGAATGCTCCTGTTGATAGACGAATACCCTCATTGTGGATTGGATCCAATGTTTTTAATAGCTTTTCTTTGGCTGAATTATAAATTTGGGCGCCATACTGTATTTGTGATAATATAAGTGATTTATAGACTGAGATAAGTGATTTCGTTTTGGCGCCCCATGTATGGTGGGAAAGTGTTTTTATTATATTCATTCGGACTTTGCATGTACTTTTGAGCTTTTTTATGTGTGAGCACCATCTTAGTTTGTTGTCGAGTATCATTCCAAGTACGCGGAGATTTTCACAAATGGGTATTGGGGAGTTTTTAAGGTGAAATTGTATGTTAGCTCTAGGGTTGGTATGGAAGGTAATACATTGGCTTTTACCAGCAGAGAATTTAAAACCAGTTTTGTGGGACCAATCTTGGAGTATATTTAGTGCGTCTTGTAATATATCCACAGTTGTTTTGGTGTTTTGTCCGCTGCAGTAGATGTGACAGTCATCGGCGAATAGTAGATGTTTTGTGGGCTTCGGTATGTTTTTGAAAATGTCATTGATGGCCAATAAAAACATTGTAACGCTGATGACAGACCCTTGGGGTAGTCCATTTTCTGTTTGGTGGATTTTTGATAGTTCTGATAGGGCTCTGACTTGAATTTTGCGATTTTTTAGGAAATTTTGTAAGAATAGAAACATTTTGCCGTTTATGCCACTGTTTTGTATGATTTCGAGGACTCTATTCCTCCATACCATGTCATATGCTTTTTCTAAATCTAAAGATATTAGTATGAGGTGATGTTTTTTATTTTTTGCATTGCAGATATCCGTGTGGAGGGTGGCGAGTATGTCAATGGTAGAGTGGTTTTTGCGAAAGCCGCATTGTTCCTTAATTATTAGGTTGGATGTTTCTAAGTGCCAAATTAGTCGTTTATTGACCATTTTTTCCATGGTTTTTGCTATTGTATTAATAAGTGAGATAGGTCTATAATTGATAATATCAAATTTGTTCTTATTGGGTTTAGGGATCGGTATTATAATCGCATTGTGCCATTGATCAGGATATATACCTCTGTTCCAAATAATATTGAATATTTGGAGGAGAATATCATGACCTATTGTGGGTAGGTTTTGGATAAATGAAAAAGGAATCCCGTCAGGACCGGGGCTTTTGCTTTTACATCCAGATAAGGCAGAATAGAGTTCATTTCGACTAAAGGGCATATTAAGGTGGTTATCATCTTCGTGGAAATTGATTTCTAGTTCCTTTTTGAGGTTATCTTCAACGGTATTTTTGAATTTAATAAAATCTGGGTCATAATTTGAGCAGTCGCTATTTTTTTTGAACTGTTGTGCAAATGCTTCGGCTATATCTGAAGGTAGTGAGAGAGTATCATCATTAAAATGTAAGTTAGGTGGTAGTGGTTGGTGATTTATGCCCTTTATCGATTTAATTTTATTCCACATTTCTGTTGGAGATGTGTTAGAGTTTATTGAACTCGTGTATTTTTGCCACGATTCTGTTTTGCTTTTTTTTGTAATGAATCTTGCTTGAGCTCGCGCTTTTTTTAAGTTTATATGGTCGTTAGCTAATTTGGTTTTTTTGAATCGGTTTAATGCTTTTTTATATGTCTTGATTGCATCATTGCAATCTTTATTCCACCAGGGAATGGATTTTCTTTTTAATTGTGTGTTGGTTCTGCCAATGGTCTTGTTAGCGGCTTCTAGTATAATGTTGCAAAAATGGTCAATAATTAGGTTGATTTGAATTTGGTTCGTTGCTGATTCAAGATTAAATGGCTTGTCATAAAGATTTTGAGTTATAATATCACTGTATAGATTCCAATTTGGGTTTTTGAGGCGCCATCTTGGGAGTTGGTGTATTTTGGGTAATTCATTAAGAATTTTTATGGCTATTGGCCAATGGTCGCTGGTACTGTATTCTGTTAGGACTTTCCATTCGGTTTTGGGAGCGAAAGCACTATTAGATATTGTAAGGTCAATGGCCGAAAAAGAGTTGTGAGCTGCATTGTGGCGTGTGTATTCCCCGGAGTTAAGTAGTGTTATTTGATCATTTTCTAGGAATTTTTCGAACGTTTTACCTCTGGAATCGGTGTGATTGGATCCCCAGATTTGGTTTCGGCAGTTAAAATCGCCGAGAAAAAGAAAAGGTTTGGGTAATTGTTTAATTATATCATTGAGGTCGTTGAGTGATAGATCTGTACTATCCGGTAAGTAAATGTTACAAATGCATAGGGGATTTTTGAGACGTATAGAGACAGCAACGACTTCTAGTGGAGATTGGACATGGATTTCGGTGCTTTCAATGATGTTATTGACGAAAATAGCGACTCCGCCGCTTGCACGGAGGAATGTTTGACGATTTTTGAAATAACCGTTATATCCGTTTATGGGAAAAATAGTGTTGGGTCTTAAATTAGTTTCTTGGAAACAGAAGGCGATTGGTTGGATGAGAACTTTTGATCGGTGGATGTCGGTATTGTGTTTGTGAAGGCCGTTTATATTCCATTGAATAATAGAGTCCATGGTCAGAAAATTGAGTTTTTGTGTTGTATTGATTTATATAGGTGTGGTTAGATTTGGGTTGGACTTTTTTGAAGAGGTTGGGATTGGAAAAGTAGATTTGAAAGCTTCGTTAGTCTTGATTTAAGTGATTTGTCACTTATGTTTGGACGAATTTGGTCTATTATTTCCATTAACATTGAAATATTAGCGTTTACATTTTCTAGGAGTGTGTGGATATTCATTGCTTTATTGTTGAAGTTATCAAAGATGTATTTGAATTGGATATATGTGATTGGTGATAGATCATTAGTGGTGAAGTATTCAATGATTGGTTTTAGTTTTTCGTCTAAATTTGTGTCAAGATTGATTGATGAATTTGATCGAGATTGTATTTTGGGTTTTTTGGTAGTTTTTTCGTTTTTTGTGGTAGTGGTCGATGACAATACAATATTTGGGGAGTCAGGAGGTTTAGAGGACGACGAGTCAGACAACAGTCTCTTGTGGGTTTCATTTAGTGTGTGGGACTGTATATCATCGAAATGTTTTTGGGTTGGAGAAAAAAATTTGGGTTCATCAGTTGTATCAGTCAAATTAGTTTTAGTTTGAACAAATGGTGGATCAAACAATGAGCTTGTGGTAGGGAGTATATTTTCAATTAAATCATTAGGGTCAACAGTGGTGTCATCGGGAATGTTTGATTTTTTTGTGCTAGGAAGAGGTTTATCTTCAATATTATTTTTACAATTGTTTGTAGTGTGTCCAGTGGTTTTGCAAAAGAAACAAGTTATTTTATCATCGGTGAAAAAGATTCTGAATTGTGATTCATTTAGAGTGATTAATAACGAGTTTGGAAGTTTAGGAATGTCTTCATGTTTTATGAACATTTGTCTTCGGAAACTCATTATGTGTTCGTAGCCTTCTATATTGATTCCCGCTTTGAGATGATTGATTTGTGATATGGGTATTATATTAATATTTTTTAGGGCGTCTAGAATTGCATGATTGGGTATAGATGGACATACATTTGATATTATGTATCGTTTAGCCGGGTTTAGTAATCTGCGTATTGGTATAGTTTGTTCATTGATATTAATTGATTGGGTTGTTTGCATTAAATTATCGAGAATTTGTTTACTGGAAAGAAAGATGCAAAAACGGTTGTTCGAGATTCTGGAAATGAACGTTATGTTTTTTGGAGATACAATTTTTCCTACAGCTAAAATATACTCTTTTTGTGGTATACCGTCGATTGAGTTGAATACTAAGGCTTGTTCACGGCTAGGGGTCTTTTCCATGGCGACAGCAGATGAATAGTTTATATTATTATTGTTAGTGATATTCGATGAAGAGTTTATCGGCTGGTCATTAGTGGATGAATTTATATTTGTGTGGAAAGTGATAGTATCTATAGTGTGCGTGTGCGTGTTATCGCTGGACAAAGCGGTTTGGGTGGGAAGTGGTAGAGGAGTCTTGATTGCGATGCGTGAGTCATGGTTACTCGTTGGCGAGGAGGAGCCGCCGGTATTGCGGTCGGTGCCTTGCGTTACTACGGTTTTGGTCGATTTGAGAGTCGGCGCAGCTCCGTATGGTGATTTATACGATGTAGTTGAAGTCTGAGTTGATGATGAACCACTTTTGGTTTTAAGTGGAGGGTAGGTTGGAATTGAGGGGTTTTTGGTATTTTTGGGCAAATTGCCCGTAGGGTTTCTGTTCATAGCGGTCGGGCGTTATGTTAATTAAATCATATTACCTTTCCGGATGACGAAGTGATTACTGTGCTATCGGAAAGCTATAAAACGTATAATACGATAAGCACACGTGTTGCACGGTCGGCAGTTGAACACGAACTGTCTATTTGGTTTGTGCTATCATAAATTTACTTATTACGATACACTTTACACTTTACAATAATTGTAATTGAAGGGTGGGCGGGAATAACGTGCTATGTAACATTTTTTCAGTTTTCATGTTTTTGCGGAATAACGTACTATGAAACAATCTCGATATATTTTAAGAACCGAATAATTCCCAGAATGTTTTTATCGTACACAATCATAGTGTATAAACTAAGAAACCGGCGATTAGTTGACTATTAAAACGTGCTATGTGCTATTAAGCGTATGCTACTCACGGTAAGAAATGAATACAGTACCTACACAAAATATATAGTCGAATATGTAAGAACGTGCTACGTGCGTTCCAAATAACATTAAAAACAATTTATAATACAGTTTTCGTTTTTAGTTGTTCCTGAACATTTACGAATTGTTACATAGCCTGTTATTCCCCCGCCCACCATTCAATTACTACTATACATTGTCATTTCATTCTCAGGTAATATTTAATGTTTATGTTACTAAAATTCTTAGAAATGTTTTAACGCCCATACGCGCATGCACAAGTCAATGTGCACAAAGAAAATACTTTTACTCCGGTTGTAGAACAGAAATTTAATACAAATAATACCAAAATAAAATAAAAATTCACCTTATTTCGATCGACTTATATTAATTTTGAAAAGATGATTGTATTCGTTAAGGTACGGTTTCTCTTGCGCGATTGCGAACGCGAACCGCGAACGCGACCCGATCTAAGATCGCGCATCATTATCGCGCGACTAATGATACAATGTAAATTAAATACAGTTGGTTTTCCTTGCGCGATCGCGGTCGGCGATCTAAATTTGATCGCGGCGCGAACGCGAAGTGACTGCTTCAAGAGCAGTCAAATCGCGTTCGCGTCGCGATTAATTTGTTATTTTGAAAGACAATTATGATATGACATTCATTTATGATTTATTATGACCAATAATAAAGGAAAATAATTTTTTTTTTAATTTTTATGCATATTT
Organism: Sipha maydis; assembly: GCA_034509805.1. Taxonomy (NCBI): domain Eukaryota; kingdom Metazoa; phylum Arthropoda; class Insecta; order Hemiptera; family Aphididae; genus Sipha; species Sipha maydis. Next base: position 24,995 of record JASXSY010003064.1, on the reverse strand, counting down.
TTTATTGAATACTATATTAAATAAGGATATAACAATATACTAATGTAGTAATATGTGTGCTAATTTCATTGTTTGTTAGTAATTTATAAATTTTACTTACCTTAATGTAACTGCCAATTTTTCCTCTGGTGTTATTGGTTTCCTTATAAAAAAAGTCGGATTTAAGGCTAGGTCGTCTCTTATTAAATTTAAAATAAAATCAAACTGATTACGATTTATTCTAAAAAATTCTCGAAATTTGATTTCATTATTTTTTAAATGACCGTTGATTAGTATTTCATAATAACTTTCCGTACTTCTCTTTGTAAATAATTGATCATGGCCTTTTCTTTTTTCTTCTGACAAATACAAGAGCAAAACGTCATCATCATCTTCTTCTTCAAAGAGAATTTTCAATATATTTACGTCGTCAGATGTATCCATTATAATTTAAAAATTCACAGTATGTTCGTTTACACCGTTCACTAGAGTACTTCACACATCAAAATATTAAGTACGACTGAATGATGAGATAAATTACTCACGATCGCGACGTAAAATCGTTCAGAATAAACCAAGACGATGCGAACGCGATCTTAGTTCGTCGATCGCGTTCGCTGATCGTGTTCGCGGTTCGCGTTCGCAATCGCGCAAGGGAAACCGTACCTTTAGTCTATTTTCTAGGATTGCTCGGAAATAGATTGACGACTTTATTTTTAGTTAATAAAATATGATACATAGTAAGTAAGTTTAAATTTTTTTTAAAAAAACTTATACTTGACTTAGATGTAGATAGCAATGAAATGAAAAATATAAAAATCCACTTCCGAGCAATCTTAGAAAAGAGAAATGCAAATCTAGTTTAGTTTTCAAATTTTAAATCGAGTTACTGGAAGCATGTTTAATTTTCTTTTTCTTATTGAACTAAATGCATTAAGAAAATGGTTGCTCCAGCTCACTTAATATTTTTATTTTATTTTCTTAATTTAATCTCATACCAGTTATACCGTGCTCCACTATACATACTATATTTGTATATACAATCCCACTGTAAGATGTGCATAAAAATAATAAATAAATAATTTATTCCATTAAAAAATCAATATAATAATTTTTTATTTAAAATTTTAGGTAATAGGTATGTGGGACATAATTATATTTTCCTTCTCCAATTTAGGGTTTGATTCGAAATTATTATACATTATATAATCAAACGAACCAGTAACTATAGACTGTTTAATAGTATTATATTTTATGATACTTGTAAGCAGTACCTAAACAATTTGAAAAATTATTAAGACAAATTAAACCCATTACTTTGATTGAAAAACATTTATTTTTATCGATACAATAGAAGAATAATAATACAATCGATCAAATACAAACCGAGAGAATAGAATCGTATAATTCCTTACTGGAAACAATTATTTTTATTGAGAAGCAACAATATAGTTTTTATTTGATCACATTACAACTGTTGGATATAAAATTGTGCACTTAATTTTGCCTATATATATTTTTAAGGATCAGGTATAAAATGTGATATTGCAGATATCAGTACAATATTATGTCCAGAACATAAGCAATCGTTTTTTTTTTCTTAACATTCGTTATTATCGTTATAGTTCGGTTATTATCTATATTATTTGTTGAAAAATGAAAAATGATAAATAATATTATTTTCAATTCTATTGGTTCTACTGCAATAAAATTCTTAATATTTAGTAATATTTTTTGTAATCCTATTACATAAAATAGTCAATATTAATTGTTCATCAAATAAAAATGGTGGCAAATTAGCAATAACTTAAGCAATAAAGTTAGTATAAATTAATTTTTCTATTTAATTCGAATATATTCTCAGCACCTAATACAAACGCAAAGAAAATAATGTATTTCAAAATCGTCAATGTGCTAAAAAGAATTATAATATATTTCGTTGAAAACACGAACGTGGCAAATTGTGACTTTAGAGTCGACACAGACATTCAAAAAGCCAGTAAAAATATAATGACAAGTCGTCTTGAGTTCAAATATGTATTAATATTTAAACAGACAACATCGGTGGTAGGTGGCTGCGATAAGTTAAAAAACAAAAAAAATATGATTACTTAACGTGCGGAATCTAACCGGTCGGCCATGTTCGAAAAACATGCTATATCAACCAAATTCGATGGGGATGAATCGTATAAAGGAAAGTATTATTGTTCTCAAATTACGCCACGGTGGTCGCGTCGGTGCGAGTCCGTTTTATAAACAACGGCTAGAAGGATGCCGCGAGGAGAACACTAATCAATAACACCACCAGCTACCGCAGTCGGGGGTGAAATGGGGAGAGTGGCTTGCGCAGCGACGATTTACCCGGGACAGCTCAGGCGCGTAAGGTTGCCCGGGGATTTCGTAGCAAGATGCAAACTCATGACCGCCGTGGTCGACGCCTGCGTGTGATTCGAAGTTACCTCGACTCTCCCCACCTCACCACCCATGATCTACAGGTCGTCATCGTTAAACTATTGTTGCTGTCACCGTCGCCGACCCATCCGTACTTCGTTTGGATTCACAGCACTCAGCCATAATTGGACGAGCCACGAGCAGCGTCCAATCGTTGCCGACCGTACCGTATCTATGGCAACAGTCGCCGCTGGCGAGTTCTGTTGTTATGAGTTGTTATCGATCGACATCTTAATTCACGGGACGGTTAAAATTATAATTGAATGTGTGGCGCGTTTCTCTCTCTCTCTTTCTCTATCACTCTCTCTTTCTCTCTCCCTCTTTCTCTCCCTCTCCCTCTGTCTCTCTGTCTCTGTCTCTCCCTGTCTCTCTCTCTCTCTCTCACACACACTCCCTCCCTCTCTCTCTCACTCCATCTATCTTTCTGTTTTTTTCTCTTTCTCTCCAACACGGACGTCGCCGTACAAACTAAACGTTGAATTGCGATTAGCACGCGCACACGCACACTCGCATTATAATATAAAATGTAGTTTACGGCGGAGCACAAAGTTCAACAATTCACTTTAGATAGTCTAATCATTAACCGATAATGAATAATGATAATTAATAATAATATATTGATACCGTCATTACTGTTATAAAACAATAGTAAAATAGATTTATTTGATGCAATGGTGATATTTATGATGATATTGGTAGTTTGATATGTGGTGGTACGGCGTGGATAGCAAATTGTATGTTACATAACACAAGTTATGTGATTGCAACACTATTGTGTTATAAAATCTATGGGAAAAAATATTATAATTTACTCTAAATATGAATATGTGATAGATAATGTATTATAATTACACTCAAAAACAGTTGTCGCGATTTAGGGTGTGATAGTTGATGACCAATAATAAATACAGGAGTAAACATATTTATTATTATTATTGATTCAAATAGTATTGTAGTAAGTAGTGTTGTAGTTTGTATAAGTATTGTAATTCTAAAAAAATAAATACAAAATATTCTTTTTTATTATTATTTACATGTGAATAAAATTCTACCGAAACATAACTATTAATAATGTTGTTTATACAATATTATTTTTAATTTAAATTAATAGTAACGTATTAAAACATAATTAATTACTACAGATTAAACATCGGGAAATATAATTTATTTAAATTAACTGGGTTTCCTAGACGCGGGGCTCGGCGAGTTTTTAGAAGTTACGCTTGATTACCGACCGAGTGGTCATATTTGGTTTTGTACGTAAATTTGCTATTCTCGCCGAGTTTTCTTTAACTCAAGTCGACCTAACGATAATTTTCGGATAGATACGAGTCTTAATACGTTTTACCGGTTCTAGACATGGAAGGATTTCTCACCGAGTCTATACAAGCCGAGCCCCGTGTTATGTAAATTAGCTTACCATGACTAGAACTCTTTATTTTCCCTATACACGTTTTCATTTGTTTACGTGAATTTAAAGTTTAATTTATATGATCCGTTGCCTAAAATTGTACGTGTGTTTATAATTTTATTCACTTAAATCTATAAATTATTTTACATTTGTTTCATTAATATAGAGATTTAATTGAAGGAGGGTTTTTGTTGTTATATTCTTTAACGAAATGTTATACGACGTTTTAGTGGCTCATAAATTTATTTCCTGGTTACATTAAATAGGTCTACCCGCCAATGGGTTATAATAATATTATATTATAATAAAGCTTTGTAATATTGTTAAAAATTCAAATTAATATTCTAGTCTTTAATAAGATCATAAGATATTTAATCGTAAATCAGAAGTCATATTTTGAATTTCTGAACGCAGCCAGTAGATAGATAGAATTGTAGACAGTAGGTAGTCGTATTTATGAAATATAAAAAAAAAATCAATATCGGCTGCAGCTGCTCGACTGGATAACCGGTGTTCGTCGGCAACACCCGAAAACTGGGAGAAATGCGGGAGGGCGGTGACGATGAGCGTAGCACACTAACGGCTGCCACCACTGCGTCACGTCACTATGACCCGAGTCTGTTTCGCGGTGCGGTAAAATCCAGGCGATCGGTTGGGCTGAGGAGGAGAGCAAATAATCTACAACTGTGTACCGCGAACTCCACTCTACCATCACGCACGTCCGGTACGTCTTCAAACGTGTGTACACTCGACGGCAGCAGCGCTAGTTAATATCACGGGAGGTGGACCATCGCGTGATATCCTCTCTCATTACGCGCTCTTCGTTCCATCGATTCCGTAACCATATCGGTTAAATAAAATCACACTTGAAGTCAATTCTATTACATACGTATACTATTCAACTATGTTATCAACGGTGTACAAGTTATCGAAAAGATGACCGGCTGGTATAGAAATGAAAAAGGAATGTTGCGTGCCGGTTGATATAGTATTTATTGTACAGCTTCTAGATCGATGTAGGTTTTGATAAGTGTTGAAATAAATTAACTTTCTACTTTAGAATATTAACTTTATTACAATAATTCGAAGTTCAGATATTTAATAACTTATCAAAATTATTTGAAATCCAATTGATTTAATTATTACATAGACTGGTGCTTACTACGATCGGACTAAAACATATCTGAATATGGGTCTGTTAAGAACCCCCTTATATACCCTTTGATGTTTTTTCTCTTATTTCAGTAATTGGCTAACGATATGCAATTCCATATATGGAAGTTAAGACATACATATAATTATGCATTATTTATATTCTAGTTATTTTATAAAGTTGTCACAATCTAAGACAGCGGTCCCCAACCTTTGGTACGAGTACCAGATATGGTACACGGAAAATATTTTTTTAAAAAAATTTATATTTTTGTTATTATTACCATTCGATATAATTTGGTTTATTTAATATTATCTGTTTTTATAAATATCTACGATATAGGAACACAATCAATAATTAAATTAATTAACTTACGATTTAAAGTAAACAACATGAAGCTTGGTATTGACGTTCTCATTCATTCAATACAACATAAAATGTCTCATACAATTATTCATTTATATTCAATATAATTCATTATAACTGTAAATATTCTTCGTTATGTTATTTTAGATTCTGAACGGAGTGATGGAATCTATTGGTTTTACAATGATGTGTGTTTTTTTATTTTTTTTGTGTCTGACTACACCTTTTTTGACAGTAAAAATGATTTGATTTGCTTAAACAGCAACTTTTCTGAAAGGAAAATGAATGTAGATGGTACTTTGGCAAGTCAAAAATCCAACTTTTTCAATACTTTTTAAAAAAATCGAAAAAAACGATAAAACAAATTACGAAAAAACGGGAAATTTTACGCAAAATTACATTTTTTACAAATTACATTTATTTAAATGCTCTAACTCAAAAAGCAAAAATCGCAACAACTTGAAATATTCACCAAATCTTTATATTGGCGTTCTCTATACATGGTTAAGTTTTCAAAGAATTTTGACATATTTTGACTTATTTATAGACAATTTAAATTTTAGATTTTTGTAAAATTTTTGTTTTTAAACATCTATAAAATTTAATTGGTTAACTGAAAAATCTTGAAAATGTAATACAAGGTTTATAATAAGTTAAACTTATCATAACTAAAAAATATCGGTGATCGGTTAACTCAAATTTTTTTTATAAGCCCTTAATGCTCAAATTTGAATAAAATGTGTAAAATCACGATAGTCTGCAAGTTATTTTGTAGATAAAAATTAATAAAATTTTTTCTGTTCATACTTAAGGTTCAAAATTTTAACACTAGGTTATCTATAAGCTACTCTTCAAAACTCTTTAAAAAAATGTCTACCGGACTTAGAGGAAAAAATTTTATGACTGTTTGAAATTTAAATATTTACGAAATTGCATAAAATAGCGATTTATTCTCAAACGATTTTAAATATTTGTTATAATTCAAAAAGTATAAATCGCAGATTTTTGAAATTTTAACCAGCTGTCAAGATTGGCATTTCCTTTTTGTCATATTTTTTTCAAAATATTATATTGATTTTTAAGCCACTTATAGGCATTTAAAATATTCGATTTTTTTTAAATTTTTTTTTTTTATAATCGGTGATAAAAAAAATTTGGCTCGTACAAAATACTTGAAAATTTAATAGAAGATTCCAAAGAAGTAGTTCTTAATGTCATTCAAAAATTATTAAAATCCATAACACAATTTTTTTTTATAAGCGTTTGAACAGCGAATATTGACATAAAATTACATGTAAAATATAATATAATGTATAATATTCTAGAATGACAAACTATGTCGCTGTATGCAACTGCCAACCCATTGTAATTGAAAATTTTTTTTATCGTTTCAAAATAAAATATACTTTTTACAATATTTATAAATAACAATGTATTATATCCTAGACAAACATATTAACTCCGTTCAGAATCGTTATTCGTATACAATGATATTTATCATTGCATTCAAATTTAACAAATCCATCATAATAATAAGCTATCCTATAAACGAGGTGCATTCCACCCCCAACTGTACAGCAGAGCGAGGCCCATCCGGTTCTTTTATATATATATATATATATATATACCTACATAAAGCGTTTTTAAAATTAATTTTATTAATTTAAACTACATAAACTCATAAATATTTAACGCATATATATATATGTAATTGTATCTATTAATAAATAAAAAAAGAAAAAAGGTTATTAAGTCAAGTTGTACATGAACATTTTCCAAAAGATATACGTGATACGTAGGGATAAAAAGGTTGGGAACCGCTGACCTAAAACATTACTCGTCGTCTTTTTACGATGTGCCCAATTACCGTATATTATTTATATCCTAGCCATTTTGAATGACCTCCCGTGTCAATGATAGCAATAAAGACCTAAATTTATATATATATATATATATATATATATATATATATATATATATCCGTAATAGGAAAGAATATAACAAAATAATTTGTTATCACATATATGGCTAACACATCCGGCTTGGCACTTAACATTATAATCCCGAGTGTCCCTTGAATATCGAATGTAATTTTCAAAACTGTCTTGACAACAAATAACACTCTGATCGATTTATGAAAGAATCGTATACGTCGATCACTAATATTTCACAGGTTTTAACATATGTAAAATAAAAACAAAATAATGACATTGAAAAATATTGAAAATAGGACGAATACACGAAGAGGGAAAATTCCTTAAAAGATTTAATTTGCAAAACAACTATACTATATACTATCGTAAAATACATTGACTATTTTGAGAAAAACATTTTTTGTTGCCCAGTGAAAATTCTTTATAAAATGCACTATTGTTCAATATAAGTTTGGTTTATGTACTAGGTTTAAGATTAGGTAGATTAAATACGACAAATATTTTGATAATAATGTGGATAGTGTATGGTCAATTTCGGTGTTCGGTATTAGTTTTTAAAAAAATGGTCCGTATTGTTTGAATACCGCAAAGCAATACAAAATGGATAAAGTGTACGAACTAAAAATATCCGAACTACACTGTACGTTGGACATATAAAATCATAGAATGTGATTCTATTAATTAGACTAATTTATCTAATTTACCTATACAACTGAATTCCCACTGAAACTACCAACATTTCATTTGTTTGCATTATCGGCTGTAGTGCAATCATAATTCGTCAAGTATATTAATATTTTAATTATAGAAATATTTATTGAATAGACTAACTCACATTAATTTCCACAAATATATGCATATATTTATATATACATATATATGTTAAATATATTTAACGAATTAAAATTAAAAAAAATTAACGCGAAAGTATGTATATACATTTAAATTCATTAAATAATAATAATTATTGTTTGTCAATGTGTTAAGAAAATGAAGTACCAAGTATGTAAATTCTACCTGTGTGAATTCATATTTTTAAAAATATAAATATACTATATATACTATATAAATCATTCAAAACTTTGTTTTGGTTAAAACTTTGGTTACCAGTTCTGTCGATAAGTCATTGTTATCGTTATGGAATATGGAAATATTTTTGACATTTAATGGTCATTTAACTTTATAAAACTCGAAATAAAATTAAAATACATTCGTTGAAATTGGTGTCTAGATAATGTCTTAATTTACCTATATTATATTATTGCTTACCATTATAATATATTTACAAACTTACAAATCATCAACTTACAATATAATTATTGGATAAAAAATGTAAAATGTTTGGGCTTTATGACTATGGGCTATATAGGTGCAAAGGTACAAAAATGACCTATCATTTGAGCCAAACAAGCGGTCTAGTCTGGCCCCGATAACGCGTTTTGTATTTAAACCTATGTTATTTTGAGTGTTGCGGTTTAATTACCGATCGGCTGCGGTTTGTCGGGAACCGACAAAACGCATAGTGTGATCCTAGCCTAAATCAGTTAATACTCAATTTATTGATGTAGACCTGTGTAATGATTTAAAGTTCACAAAATTTTCTTTTATTGCATGTATTTTACAATAATAAGTTTGTTATATGATTCAATTATAACAAACATTTATTTGTACGATTGTGGACTATTTTAGGACTCTTGTCCACCGTATTATTATCGTGGAAATGTTACTACATTTATACACGTTTGTAGATAATATTTTCAGTATTGTTTAACTTAGTATAATGTTGTCTTTATTATAATATAAATAACAATATTTGCTCAGCGAGTTAATCAAAATAAAAACTAATAATTAATATAAATAATACTGTCTAATCGTCTAGTTCTCAGTCGTACGTCGCAAGCCGTGCTCATTGTGTTTCATGTATAATCGTGTGTTTAGTTTTTCGTACGTGCAGTATAGTTTATACAATAAAATAAAAATTGTACCTATTAAAATATTATTTTCCTATTATGGTTGTTCTAATCATAATGAAGAAGGTTAAAACAAGTCCAGAAAAAATACATTTTTTTACATTTCTTAAAAGAAAAAAAATCCAAACAATTTCGTTGATTGTTGGCTCAAAACTATATGGTTGTAATGCCATGTCACAAATTAGTTTGAAAGCACTAACAAAACTTTAATATTATCTAGAGTAAAAAAATATACAGGTTGTATGCGTGTGTTTTACTTGTACTTGTTACGACTGACGACTGACTAGCGACTGTTTGCTAAATACTGATGTAAATACAATACACATAAAGTAATGTTACTAACTAGTAACTACTCATACGTCTAAAAATAATTTTCAAATATATTTTATTATATACATAGACACGATGATAAACCACCACAATAACATTATTCAGATATTGAACATGAACGGCGTACGTAAAGAAAGTACGTAAGTAAAGAAATGAACAAATCTAATCATACAAAAATATTGCTAAGAAAGTTTATCATTCGTTTATAAATAAACCGTTTAATAATTCTACTTTAAAATAGTATTAAATTAAAAATTTAGTTCTAAAGCTTTAAATTAATAGAAGGGTCTAAATCAATAAATTGAGTATTAGCCGAGTTATACGCGTTTAAAGAACGAGACTTGTAATATTCTCGTAAAAGCGTGTAAAGACTAAAAGACAGCGGCGAAATGATGATATCACGCGTATTTTTCAAATGTCCATAACTGACTAAATATTGGATGCTAACAATTTTTAGTGATGCCAATAGTGTTTTATTATTTAGTTATAATTCATAAAAATATGAAAAATTTTTTTTTTTTAGTTGTGTTTTCCTTTAAATATTATTATTATTTCTTCCTATCGTTTTAGCTTTCGTGCGCTCGTAGTCAACACCATTGCAGCAAGAGCAAAACCGATAACTGAGCAGTGGGTTGTAGAATAAAACGAATTTAATCCCCATTATACAATCATAAGATATAGAAAGTAGGTACGACGTATGGGTCGTGTCCTTAAGTATTTCACGCATTCGAATCGGAAATGTCCTTTTGAGGTTGGTCAACAATTTCGTGAAAAAAAATTCATTCCGAAAAGACGTTACACTAGTTGTTTTTTTATATAATATATATTGTTAATGTGTTATTTATATAGTGTTATGCGTTCAACGCGGGAATGCTGTACAGTCATTGACGAAGCAACTCGAAAATTCCGGATGGAGGGGATGGAGAAATTTATAGTAGGACGGAGATTATCTGTGTGTTTCTAAATTCATCAGATCAGTCAGTCACTGAATTTAACTGTTCCTAATTACAGCAGATGGCCAATCCGTTGGAGGGAAGTAATAAGGCCGATCGACTTATCAGCAATATGCTATTTTACGGCTGGACGAATTTAAAAACAGATGAATTTTATAAAAACTGTTCGCACCAAAATTCACTAACATGAATTAAACACTTATTACTAAGTGTTATATTGTTCGAATATTGATCAAGTATTCAAGTATTAATTCGAGTAGTAACAATTCTTATAGATCGTCATATCTAGTTAATAATACTGTTGAGAATAAACATTTTTATTTAGTATTTAGTATTGTATTCTAAAAATGGAAGTAACATTTACACATGAAGATTATGAATATGTAAACATTTAGACATAAAATCGATGTGCTCATCATTTGATTATACTATAATAATCATTATGGTTTATATAAATCTTTATGATAAGTATATATTTATATGACACGTTTTCGCTCAGACCTTCGGTTTAGATCTGTCACTGCATCATATTACCATTTATATTAATATTATCTATTACATGTTTCAATCACAATACAAAATTAAAATATGTGTCAAATATTTAATTTATCTTAAAATATTTTTTTAGAGCTTGAATTAGTATTTAAAAATTAATACAATTAAATATTTAATTCATTTAAAATATCAATGAACCACACAAATAATAATACAACGATTATAATTGTGATTATATTAACCAACATGTTTCAGCGTATTAACAAAAAAAGTGTTACTAAATCATTATCAATCCACTGAACAAACGGCTAGATTAGTTGATGAATTTAGGAACACACGGAATAAATAATAGTTATAGTTTTTACTGGGAATTTTACCGCTCGTCGCAGTTGTTTTTTTGTTCTTTATAGTATATATACTATATGCGCCTCATTCCGAACACGCATGCGCGCTACGGGAGCAATACATGTATAATGTACACGCACCTAAAGTGCGTGCACCGGCGTAGGGGCGAATGCATCTCTATGCTGTACGTGCGTGCGAAGAATCGGCCCGCTTCCTCTTTCACCCGCTTCTATGAAACACTCGTTATTGTTTGACATGCGCGCGCACCAATGCTCGAAGACAATATAATATTATTATTATTATTATTATATGGAAAAATGGTAAAAAATAACAAAGTGTGCGCCGCTGCACAATATTTTTATAAGGGTTCGGATGTGATGGCACGAAGACGTACTGAAACATACGCTATTTATAATATAAATAATCCTTATCCTTATTCTTATCCTTATATATATAAAAGAACAGGCCTTTTTTATGTACCAATTTTGTGATGACAATATTTAACTTTTTCTCAATTTTTTTTCACAAAGTTGTTCCAAATACCTTCCTGAATGTCACTACGTCGCCGATTTTCAAAATTTTGATTTTAATGGGTTAAAATCGCCGAAAATAAATTGTTACGTGTAATTTGTATATCTTCATTCATATAATAATAACAATAGCAGTCGGCCGATAATGGGAAATACGGCACGGCAGTCCAAGGGTTTCCGTCTACCTGGACTCTGACCTTTTTTTGTGTGTGTTGTGAATTGTTCCGAGGCTATATAATATTAAATTTATTGAGTTGTGTAGAAAACACCGACTAAAAAAAATAATGCATTTCTTACCGAAATGCGATAAATGTGTTACGACTTACGATCCACCAGCGCCGAACGCGCGCCGATTGTTGGTTAATCAGTGTACTGCGACTCTGATCAGTAAACTGTGCGTGTTTGAGTGATGTTTCCCTAAATTATTTAACTACAAATATTATATTTTATTTACCATTTGTCCGTTTATGCACCACAAAATAAAACTCTAAATGTGGTATACCAAGAGGTTTTGACTTAAGCCATATTAGAATTGAGCAACTACGTATCATTTGTAAATACTCATTAAAAAAGTTATATATAAGGATAGAATCATTTTTTAATATTATTATTATTTTTTTTTTGTTTTTAAAATTCAGCAACTACTACTATTTAGCACTTGATAGCATTAAGTAAAATACATTTTTATAAAACACAACAATTTGTGTTGATTTAAGAATTTAATTTTGATAAAACAAAAACCACACACGGGCGAAGCCGGGTAATTTAGCTAGTATTATATATAATATGCTCTAAAAACAAAAATACCGTACATTTATTCTTTCCATATATTTTTTCGTATAATAGTTTCGAAAAAAAAATAATAAAAATACATTTGTCACATGTTTAATACATTTAAGCAAAATATAGTACTAAATCTAAAGAATCAGCACTAGAAAATTAAAATACTATTCATATGTTGTGTAAAATATTTGATTAAATCTTTGTTTATATGAAACAAATGTACAGCTTACACTGCTAATTTTATCAGTATTTTGTCAGTAAATTCTATACAATCCAAGCTCTAATTTCAAAACAATACAAGCGTATCAATATTGTTCGGCAGGAGAGGACTTATCAATCCGGTTTGTAAGACATAGCGATTGAAAACTAAGTCGCATCACGTTGAGAACCCTTGGCGCAATCAATATTTATGAAAGGTGGGATCGGCAGCTAGCGTTCGATTTCCGAGCACTCTCGAACGTGTAATCTCCTCACTGCTAGTCAAATGTTTGCAGGAAAGTAGGCGGTGGTAACTGTGAATACGGACGAGTTATACGATTTTTAAGCTATATGTCTACAGGGTTTTGAACACTTTATTGCCGATTTTCGTCACACGAGTGCGCAGTGCGCATGCGTGATGATAGTCGGCGACGGGCGTACTACGCGTTGTTGTTAATGGCGGTAGAACGTTTGCACTGCGTTTTTTGATAATACTATCGACGCACCATAGACGGCAAGCTAAATATTTTTTTCTTCGAACATGGATCAATCAAATCATGAAGATTGAAGGTAAGTGTCAGCCACAGTTTGCACCTGCGTTGTGCTGATCGTACATTTTTAAATTGTTGATTATGATCATGTGACTCCTAAACTTAACACACATAACTCACATTATTGCAATGGGAAAACTATAAGGAACTGTTACATTGTTATATTACGTCTATACATATTATTAGACACTACTTATTTGTTCATAATCATACAGATGTATGGTCAATTATTATTGATACCTACTTGAGTATTCTACTTGGCAAGTTTGTTCATCTGTCTGTTGATTACCAATACATAATTACGATTGTAGATCGTTATGAAACATAACATATATGAAGATATTAAATTATATTCATACTGGCCGATATTAATAAGTGTACAATATACCTTTAATTTTTAATTTTTTATACCTTAAATGCTTGTACGTCAATTATGTTACTCCTTAAGAGTACTTGATAATCATAAGTGATTATTAATTTAAATAATTTTTAATTCAGTTAATTAATATACTTATAATTAATATATGGACAGTAATATCTTGTCTAAATCGTAAGAATATTATATTATTCTACTTGTATTAGATAATGGTATACTATACAATGTATACCCTTTTTGAACAAACCTGTTTGTCAGAATAAATGTGAACCATGTCCATAATATAATTAGTGATTTTGGTCAAATCGTAAATTTTCTGAAAATTAAATACTGTATTATTTCATCATCAACATCACTTTCACTAAATAAAAGAATCTGTGATGTTGAAATTAAATGTTTATTTAAAATGTTTATTGTTTTGTAGTAACGTGTCAAATGATTTAAAGTTAAATTAATAGATAATTAAAAATACTTGTTATGGTCTTATTGATATTTATTAACACTTTTTATCAAATCAACTTTGGCAAGGTAAAACGATAATATGAAATATAAGTTGGCGTCTATACTGAATGGTTAGATATATCTGAAGTTGGTGCTGAACCGGAGCCCTTATATTTATTGCTTGATTGTGTCGTCGTTGGTTTCATTTGATTGTTTTTACTAACTGGTTATCTTTGTCCTAGATTGGTACATTCTTATACTGATGGTCTTATTTTGCAATTTGCAACTTTTTCCTTATTATTGTTTTTAAAATTTGCGCGTAGCTTCTTTTTTATTATTATTAGATTATATCATAATTCATGGTCAATTTTACATTAAGTTTTTACTTTTACGTAGATTGTGGCTTAGATTGTTTTGTATACATTATTTTATTACAGTGAGCGTTAGACAATAATTATAATATTTATTATAAATAAATAGTAACTACTAAATATGTATGAAGCAATATACTGATACATAGAACATTGTGAAAATTGTGAACATTGTACACTGTATCAGTTTTGAGTTTACCCAAAAAACAATTATCTTTGAAAAATAATTATGGTGTTATAGTATTATGACATATGAATTAATTTTTACGTTTCTTATGATTTTAATATTTTACTTATTTTTTTTTTATTTATATTTGTTTATCCTTTATCAATTATTAATACATTATGCATTATGATGAGGTAAGTATAACTTGTGTATTATCACAAACCTTGTACGGCAACTTAGATCACAGTCCCGGTATATAGTTTCTTTGTATATAAAAATGATTTTGTGTCATGATTGTCTATTGCAACATTTATATCTCTAGTAGAGTTTATATCTATGAAAGATATTTCAAACAGTTGAAATACCACCTAATTTATCGTCCTATTCACTATTGATTATTGTAAATGTATTTTATATTTAATCGATGATAAAATAATTTCTTAACTTCTACTCAAATAAAATGTTCCGCTGTTCTGATATACTAGATAAGAGTCCATACATTTGTTATTGAACATATAAATTATGTTCAGAGTACTTCATCAAAATGGATTTTATCCCTAATTGTCAGTTGAATAGTAATACTTTCTGTACCTTCTGTATTTAACTGGTCTGATATAGAGTTAAAACAAACCAGTCATTTTAGAAATTATTCTCAAGGAATCCATTATTAGTACTTTAAAAATAATGACTGTCAAGTTACCGATTTTGTTGACATTGATAGCGAGTCTCTGTCATCCATCAATTGGTCAAACATATCTGCCATGTCTTATTCAACTCCTAAAAGTAAATATACATTTTTATTTATATTTATATCTATATAATAAGCAAGTAATAGTGTATTAATATTGTATTTTATTTTGTTGCCAGCTCTGTGTCGAGATCATTAACTTATTCTTCAAGCAATAGTTCAATTTCTAATATTCCAATGCATCAAATTCTATCAAAGAGCACATAACGAAAAGTTAAACTTAATCAATTGCTAAGTATCCAAAAGAATTAATTTTTTGATATTCATAAAAAAAATTATAGGCTTAGGTTTTCTTGCACTCATGATGCAT
Source organism: Sipha maydis (assembly GCA_034509805.1). Lineage (NCBI taxonomy): Eukaryota > Metazoa > Arthropoda > Insecta > Hemiptera > Aphididae > Sipha > Sipha maydis. Next base: position 9,134 of record JASXSY010003064.1, on the reverse strand, counting down.
TTTTTAATTCCTAAAATATATCCATTTTTTTCGAAAATCTTGGTGTTCGCCTTTTATTAAAACTTTGTAGAGAAGTACAGAAAATTGGGAAATTAATCTTCGTTTGAATAACTTTTTGTTAAAAGTTCTTGTAGCAAAAGTAAACTCTATGATAATGAAGCTTAAAGAATGTGCCTTATGTGTAGATTAAATATTGATTTAAAATTTTTTTTTTCTTTGATTTCAAAAAATACAAATAATAAGTTTTTTACAATACAGATTTTATTAAATCTTGAGATGTTACACAATAAGTTATGGTATTTAAAATCTGTGGTCTACATGGTTTCTTAGAAACAACCTATAGGCTATTTTTTGTTGCTACTACTTGTATTGGATCTAATCTACAAAATATAATTTTCATAACTGAACAAAAGTTAGCCTATATATCTATTGATGTAGTACTCGTGATTTCTAATTTAGGTTCAAATGCTTTGCAGTTCAACATTTCTCCCAAACCCTTTACTTTAATGTTGGAAGAAATGTTGGTCTTGTTTAATCCATTTCATATACTTACTAGCAACTAGAAATTACTTTTTCAATTACCGTTTCAAATCTCAAAACAGAATAACAGAAAAATTCATCATACAAATTTTTATGTTTTTAATAAAAGTAAACGACATATATGGACATCTAAAATAACAGAAGTAAATTTGAATCTTAATAGTTTTTACAAAGTTATAGTCAAATTAGCCTCTCAACTGTTTATTCATACGGTGGTTGCAAAAGTGACTTTAATTTCTTGTAATGAATTGCGCATGCTGCTTTTAATATAATTGATTTTATGGGTAGATAAACTGTTTGATATATTTAATTCACATTCTTTTTTACTGAAGTTATCTATTTAATCTATAAGTTATCTATAATATAAAATGTATAAATAGTTGATTAATATCAATCACTGGATTATAGCTTTATCATAATTTATTAAAAATAATGTTTTCCAAAATAGATCCAATATGTATTCCATATGGTTGAATCAACTCTGCTTGGAAGATTTTTTGGAACTCTAAGACATTAAAATTAAAAGTGCATAAATCCTATGTACATTACATTTTAGCAAACTTTAAAAAAAAATTGTCTTGATTACTTTAAGCAGTTTTGAGATATTAGTTGTATTCAAGATTTAGATAATGTTTTACTCAGTCTTCAGAAAGCTTCTATACGTAAGTGAAATAAACATATTTTTTCCATAAAATATCCTGTTTAGATTTTATTAACTATCAGAAACATTAATAATTACAAACAAATCAATTTATCTGAACAAAATATTTTTACATAGATTTATGATTACTTCATTAATCAGAAAATGTTTAACTTCTTTACATTTTATACAAGTAACTAATTGTTGTTTCCTTGTCCAGTGAAACATTTTATTCCTATTTTAAACGATATGAAAACAATCCTTTATTATTTGGTAAATTAATAATGCTCAATTCTAATGCCAATTATTTTTCACGACTAAATAATAATCTAGTGTAAATTAATACAATTTATGTTTTTTTCTTTACAGTCAGTTGTTCAGTATTGTTTTAACCAAATTGATGGTTTCTTTTATTTTAATGGTTCGGTTTTAATATAGGTAATATATTATTATTCATTGAATAATAAAATATATTTTTACTACATTTTTCATTTGTTTGTTCTTTAAACTTAATAGTGATATATATTTAATTGATAATGTACGACATGTTTCCTGAACACCGTTTTTAATGAACGGAATAAATTATAGTATAATTAAAACTTTTGGCTGTCAAAATTTTAATCAGCTACATTGAAAGAGCTTGACAAGTTTCCCAGGTAGAAAAATATTATTATATTATTTCAGTGTTATTTAAATATACTATTTATTAAGATTTTTGTCAACAAATCAGAATTTAGATGTTTAGATTAACTAAGGAGAACTCATTTTCATATTGACATAATATTATGAATTATAATTTTATGAAGTGTGTAGATAGGTATACACAGTTAAGCCAGTTTCTTATCTTATATTTGTTAATATTATTAATATTTGTATATGTATTTTTTTTATTTTTATTTTATTTTATAAAATATTTAAAAGTAATTATAATACAACTATTGTCATTTATTTATTTACATTTTTGGTTATTTTAAAAGATATAAATTAATTGGCTCATTAACCTATAAAATAATATTCACATTATTTAAATATATTTTTTCAAATTTATTCATTTTGTAGATATTGTTTATTGTTTATATTATTATACTCATCATCTGGAAGTAATTTTTACTTCATTTATAAACCAAGATTGATAAAAATATTCAATTTTGTTAAATTATATTCCTTATAATAAAGAAAATATACATATATTAATATTAAATTATATAATATAATAATATAATAATATATTTATAATTAAATATTTTTTTGTAAAATGTACATATTTAGTAGGTTGTACATCCAAATATAAAGTTGATCAACGTTGGTTATTGCATAAATTGTAATTAGAAAAAATAAATAATTCCCTTCTAAATACATTTTTTTCTAGAAAAATCATTTAAATTTTTTAAAAATTGTAAAAAAGAAAAATGAAGATAATTGACTTAATTGATCCAATGGTTTTAATTACTTATTGCCAAGTATATCTTAAAGTTTGAATATATGAAATCTATGGAATGTGCCGATTACATGTCAACAACAGTTTGTCAATTACTGACTTGTTGACTTAATTTCTGTTATATTACATTATTACTAACTTTGTTTTAATTTATATTTATGGTTTTCTTTTTTTTTAAAAATTTAGTTATGGTCAATAGAAAAAAAGATTTGAATTTTAAAACGGATAATTTTTGCCTAAATTATATTATTTTATTTACTGGACTGCTCAGAGGCCTTGTCAGTTTGTTTGATTTATCATCAGGTGTAGCAGTTTCTTAAAGTTTTCAATCTTAAACGTTATTATGTAACTTCATATATATCAATGATAGCCACCAAAATTTTTTAAAATTCTCAATGTGGCTCTCACATATTAATTGATGACCCCTGCTATAGACTATAGAGTTATAACATTGATCAGATATTTTTGATAACCAGGAATTTTTAATAAAAATTATTCTTCGGAAATGTTCATAGTAAACTTCAAAAAAATCCAACAAAAAGTTTTATCTAGTTCATAACCTTAGCACTAGTTTCAGACTGGTTCCAAAAGGCCCCATCAGCAATCTATTAAAGGCCCCCAAAAGCCATTTTTGAGATGAAAGTTTAATCTGATACATTTGTAGTATACATCTAAAAGTTTCATAATTTAAATGAATAATTTCAAAATGTATTTCATACAAAACCTTTTTTTATTTTTATAATCTTTACTCTTCTTAGGTATTTATTGTATAATCAAAAAAAAAAAAAAAAAAAAAAACAATGAGTTTTTAAAGTAAAAAATTAAATAAATGTTTTGAATCTACTGGAAAATCTTTTTTTTTTTTAAATTATTTTTTACTACTTACTAATCTTACTTATGTCAAACTACTTACTTATGTTCAACTACTCATAACTAGTTAGTATGTTACATTAATTGACAAAAGACTAAATAAGATGATTATATTATACCTTTTAGTTTAGTACACATTTTATTTATAAAAATAGTTTTTAAGAAGAATTCGGTAGCGGTGTCGTATGCTTTCTACGCAATAAAGTTACCTACAAATTTGCTATTTACGTATAAATTATGTCGTATAATTATATAAAAAATCTTACTTCGTTTTAAACCAGAGCATTCATAAATAAATGAAAATTGTCAATGAATGTTCTTAATTAAAGTTGAAAAGTGATTTTTGTATTATTAAAAAATGTTTCGAATGTACTTGTAGTATTTATGGAGCGCCACCATTTTTCTTTAAGCTGCCTTTCTTACAAAGTAGTGGCACCATGCGATTTTATACCATATTTCACCTTTATATGCCGCCAATAACATTTCATAGTTTGAGTTTCAGCTCTGTAGATGTATATGTAGATAAATATTATTATGATTATATAGTTATCATCAGATGATGAATAATATTTGTAGATAGCATACGACACCGCTACCGAAAATTCTTCCTTTTAATAAAAAACCCAACGTACATCACATATAAATTTCAAAATGTAATAATTATACGTACTAACAGTTTTGAATTACTAATTATAATTATAAACTTGTTTTAAAACAATATTCTAGTTAATTCTGTTGAACTTTTAGCAACATTATTGATAACTAAAGCTCAGATTATTATATAATAAAAAAGTTAAAATATGTAAATATTTATATTGTTATTTTTACCAAAATATGTATTAAAATTCATGGAATATTTAACAACAAAAAATGTGTATTTTAAATTAATTTTTATTAATTTAAAAAAAGGTTTATAAATAAAGAATTTTTTATGTATAATATTATTTTTTTTTTTTAATAATTTAATTTATTCATCTTTTTTGCAGTCGTCTTCGAAACAGTTTGAAACAATCTACATTTGGTGATTTTTAAATTTAAATGTGCAGTGGTCCGGTCATAAAACTGATTAGTATTGGCTGAAATAGCGTTCCACATCAACAGTGGTTAATGGGTGGGGCACATATCGTATGTCAGATGGTGCAAATTCATTATCCATTAATTGGTTTCTATTTGTATTTAGAAGAATATTTCTAATAGTTTTTATGTTTTATAAATCAATATTTTTAGCTAATACATCATTTACTTTATTTTTTATTATCACCCCTGACTCTCCTTGGACTACATTTAGTGCATTTGCTGCATTTTCTACTATTGCTAGGCTTTCAACTAATGTGAAATTCAATGTTTCTAATTTTTTTTAAATTTTCTAAAATATTTGCTATATTATTTTTCAGCTCGTTATTTTGCATAACTCTTTTGCTTTTGCTATTGAAATTTCATTATCCGAATCAAAATTTGAAATTACGTCTAATTTTGAAAATCGTTTGAATATTATTTAACTGCTGCTGACCACATACCCTACCGAGTAATGATTGATTCAGGAAGATGGCATAAATTAGAACATAACTTCTTCAATTTTAATACTCTATTAGATAACTAACGAAGATATCTGTATTCAGTAAAAATATATATTTACATAAAAGTCCGCGCCCTATTGATAACCATATCTTTATTAAAGGTAAAATCTTTCAATATTTATCAGTAATAATATTTTCATAATATCTTATGAAATTAAAGATCTTAGTTCAGTTTTAATATTTTTTAATTTTGAGAATGTGCACTCGCATATCACTTGAGTACATGGCAACGTCAACATAAATTTATAAACATAGTAAATATTATTGAAACTATATGATTGTTGAACTGTATCATACAAAGTGTTAAAAGCAAATCAAAAACAATTATTACAAACTTACAATATAATGATTATTTTGTAGATTGTTCTTTTTCATAATCTCTGATCCATAGTTATGGTGTTATGGTATTGATCATCGATATCAGATATTGTTTCATTAAAAGTTTTAATTATGGCATCAAATTGAATAGCAAATTGCTACAATTCTGAAGCTAATATATGTACTTTTTTATTATTTTTTTTTTTTAAATGTAATTAAAATTAATAAAAATTTAATTTAATTCACCAAGTTTATTCTGGGAATTATTAGGCAAAACATTTTTAATAGATTTAAAATTGTTAGGATCTAGACAGATACAATCTTTAAGTAACTCCGAGTTACTGATGAACCTCTTTTCTATACTAGGTGTTATAATATTTAATATATAATTCTTTTTTCAATTTTAAATTGTTTTTCTAAGAAAGTACATTTCATCAGTGACATTCTGGCATTTTTTTAGTTATTTTAGTTACTCTTACTTTCTCTAAAAATTAGTCTACTAAAATCATTTTTTACCATAAAATCATCACCATTTATTTATTCCAATGCATTGTTAATTGTTTGTGTAAAGTTATGAACATCAGAATGAAGTTTATTAAATCTTTGATCATAATTATTAATTACACGCATTAAATTGTTAGTCATGTTAAACGCCGTTAAATAATTTAATGAACAAAACTACAAAAATGTAGAAACAGGAGAACTTTCACTAAAAATATCAATATAAATGGCCACAATAAATATAACTTAAAATGTTTACCAAAGTTTCAAAAGCATTTTAGCATTTTGTCAACACTCATTAGTATCTAACATAATCTAATTTATCCATTAAAACATCCATAACAGCATGTTTATATACATAATGGGTTAGTTCTCTTTAAATGATACTGTTAACTGTTATAAGTACCTTTCATGTTCATAACACCATCAAAGGAGCAACCAACAGTTATCAATATATCAATATTTAGTTTAGAAAATTCACTTATAATTAAATTAAATAAGCCATTCATGATCAATAGTTAGTGATAAAAGTTTTTCATAACATTATTTTTTAAAGGATATCTTACACATAAAGCTAATTGATGTAAGACTGTGTTGTCTTGAGTTGAATCAACAAGAATACTAACAATTTGAGCTTGGTTGATTTCATTGACTATATTTTCTTGTTTTATTTAACCAATTGCTAATATAAGTTTGTTTATAAATTTGTTTGATAATATTGTAATCTAAGATTCTCTACCATGACCATGGATCTAGAAAAACTTATTATTTTCTTTCATAGCTTTTTCTTAATGCTTTTTGCTTGATTCTATACATTTTTTTAACATGTTCATTTAACACAACATCATAATATTTAAGTAACATCACAAATTCTAAAAAATTACCATAGTTAACAGACTTATCTTCTAAATTATAAGCTGCTTCATCTTTACCTCTAAAATATATTCTTTATCTACCTATAGTGATACTAGTTATTAAAAGTAATTTGCGAACACAACACTACCAATAAACAAAATTATATCAATTAGCAGCCTTTTATTGACTAAACGAGAATGTTTTACCTTTTAGAATGAATTTCTTTTAAATTAAAATCAATACAATTATCAACGCTTATTTTTAAACTTGCTTGCATTTTACTTACAGAAACTGTTTTACTATAGGATTGTGTTAATTCATGTATTTTAATGTATTATAGATATTTTAAGAATTAGTAACGTAAGCCAGATTTTAAATTATGATTTTTTTTCTTATTAGGCTAAATACCATACAAGTAGTGTAATATATATTTTTTGGAGTAAAAACAATAAGACAACCATTTACTTGGAATTTTATCTTGATTTTAGTCATTTGTAGTTTCGATAATGGATCTTATTGAGATTAAATGAATGTTAATCATTAATTAATAAAGAAGATTAATTAGGCTAATTTTTTAAAACAGCTAATTTTACTTTTACTGTTTTATTACCAGAGGGTCAAATAAAAATTACTAAGCAACTTCGATTAAAAGAAGCTTATATTGAATATTATTGTTTGCACAAATTTCTTTTGAATGTTGAATACTCATATATTTTTCCAATATATTTTTGTCCTGAGATTATTTAAATATACAGAAATATTAGATGTGTTAGAGGGCTCTATATCATTCATATAATCAGTAAGCTTGGGCAGGACTATCATACTCCCTAGTAAAGAAAAAAAAAGAGAAAATTAATTTTGATAAAGTGTTAGCATAAATAATAAATAATTTAATATTTTATTGTTATTAAGTGTCGATAGAACATAACATTTTTAAATTAATTATAGTATTATAAAATGGACTTTCCTTCCGTTTGGGGAATAAAACAAAGTTTTTTTTGCCCTTGGTCATTCGCACATTTTTTAATTTTTCTATTTATTTTATTTTATTTTTATCAACACCTCACTGATATTTTCTTTTATGCATTACAATACATCATATTAATAAATAATAAAAAAACAATTAGCATAAAAAGATATTGACTACAATCAATATTCACATCTGATAATTAATTGTATTGTACTGAAAAAATAATATTTTGATGCAATGATTTTACTAATTTTAATATTTATCATCCAAATGTACATACATATTTTTTTATCTGTAAAGTGTTGAAAATGTTGTAAACATCCAAAAACACGGCATGTAAAAACTCGTGTTTGGTTAGTAGATGGGTTCTATTCACACTGAATGTACACGGACATGGAACAATATTGTGTAAATCCAAAGCACTAAATCTAAACGAACAAAGCTGTTACTGAACGGATACGGAACAGTTATGTGTAAATATACCTTAATACTGTCCATTGGGAAGTTGAAATTGTATTGGTTTTGTGTTGTATATTCTTGTACCATATTACCTATATAGTAATTTTCAGGGTTGGTAATATACGCATATAAAACGTTTTATATGTAATACGTATAATATTACACATATAAAAAGTATAAAATAACAAAAAAGTATAATTTGTTTTGTTTTTGAAATTCACTTTTAAAAAATTAAAAATACTTCCTATTTCAAATATTAAGTTAAGGTTTTAATTTTTATACATAGTGAAAATATATTCGGTGAAAATTTTTTATATGCATGTTATATAAACAGGGTTGATAATATACACTGTACGTATAACATTCATGAAAAATACACATAAAAACTTTAAAATTACTAAAACGTAAAAAATGTTTTGGTTTTGAAATTCACTTTTAGAAAATTTAAAATACTTCCTATTTCAGATATTTAATTTTTATACTTGATGAAAATATATATTTAATAATGATATATGTTAAATAAGTTATGAAAAAATCTTTTTCTTCTTAATTCTCTTCCTTCATTTTTCTAATCTATCTAAATAGAAAATAATAAAAAATTGCTATAGGTTTCAGAATATAATACATATATTATTACATTGATATAAAATAAAATTTAAATGTTGCTAAAAATATTTAAAATTTTATTAATTTCTCAATATCACATAAATACGTTTATGACAAGATAATGATAATTATTAATAATAAATTAATAGTTCCACACTAACTTCTGTTTATAATTTATATTTCTTTTTTTTTGTTAATTTAAATTATAAATGTGTTTTTGTTTATAAGTGATTTTTTTTTTTTATATGATAAATGTATATAATTATGCGATATATACAATACGTTTTATACGTTTCAACCCTGGTAATTTGTTATCAGCTATAGATATAAGTGATATTATTTACAATTATTTAAGAATAG
>JASXSY010003063.1:0-24972 GCA_034509805.1 Sipha maydis | reverse complement strand
TCTGACGAATGCTCTTTTCCTATATAATTTTAATTGGCAGCAGACAATAAAAATATTAAATTATGTTAATAATTATTATAAATATATAATATTTATATATATATTTCATTTGTATATACGCATATGATATCTATGATATATATATATATATATATACACATATGTATAACTATTAATATTATAGATTAATTTTGAATTGTTAAATTAGTTGTACTATTGTTTCATTGTTACGCATTACGACACGGATTTGCTCTATTTCTTTTTATCTGTCTCGTTCTAATGTGTTGTAATTTAAAAATATTTACAGAACATATATGACGATACTGATATTTTAAGTAAGACAGAATAATCAGTGCTCGGGATGGACTTATCCGTTCTGGAACGCTGTTCCGATTCGTTTCTTAAATATTTTCGATTATTTGAAATCGTTCGAATATTAAAAATATTAAACTTAAAAAAAAAGCAGTAGATCGTGTTTTCTTTAGTTCTTTTTTTTCTATATATTATATATATATATATATATATTTTGTACAAACATAATGCAGAGAACCCTAAAGTATTAGATTAAAAGTAATGCCAAATTAAATGTACCTATATTATATAATAGAATGTCTAATATAATATTTACCTTTTTAGCTATTTTAAAAAATATATATAATTATTGTTTGTCTTTTGTAATTATTTTTAATAAAATTGTAATTAAAACGCTAATTCTTTAAACAATTCGTTAAATTAATGTAACTAATTTAAGAAAGAAACCCCTTTATCATCTCAATTATGTCGATTAAATTTGATTTTTGTGTAATAAGTGTATAAAGCGTTTCGGTACAGAATCATTTCTATTTCGAGCACTGAAAATTATAAGTATTGTTCCTATAAAAACCGAGTCGTATTAATTTTTTAATATTTATTTATTTTAAATAGAAATTTAATATTATATGTTGATCAAGTATGGATTTAAAACACAGCAACGACATAAGATATACTATATATGTAAATATTAAATATATATATATATATATATATATATATATAATATATGATAAGTAATACGCATTAAAATACATATTTGTCAGTGTAAAGAGAAAAAATCATGACGTGGTTATACATAACGGTAATACATAAAGTCATAAACACACACACACACACACACACACACACATACGCGTGCATACATATTCACATACACAATTATACAATGGACACATACAGTTTAAGGTTTAAAATCATAATTTATGATGACTATTGATAATGATAAATATAGAGATGAAAAAAAGTTTTAAAAATGTATTTGTATTTTGGAATACATAAAATCCTATTATTTTCATTTCCAACTTAGAAAGATCTAATAGCTAAAATATTATTTGATTTTTTATTTATTAATATTAATATTATAGGCCATTTTTATGAACATTTTATGTATACAAATGGACATTTAGTGTAATTCAATCAATTAACAATTAGCTTATTGACTAATGACACATCAATCAATCTTTATTGATAATGAATTGTATTATTTAAATATGCTCTGCTGTTCACTATATAATATTATTGTAATGTATTATAATTATTATACCTTTAGAAACTCAATACTTTTTTTTTTATTTACACAACATATGTACACTGTACATTGTGCAGTATACCTTGTATAAATATGTACAATGAGCAATTGTGAGGACATCATTTATTATAAGCTTTATTTATGAATAAGCTATCAGAGCCAGTTTAAGGTGACATTGCTTTACATATAAACCCCTTGACGTATTAAGCGGCATTCCTAGAGATACTAATCACCTTCAATGTTATTATTAGCAACATTTCGACTTATAAAAAAGTATTATTTTATTCTAAAAATTCACAATATTTATTTTATGTGATAACATTTCAGGAGATTTTGAATTATTTGCGATTCTTGAATTATATTTTATTTTTGATTTATTCAACACGGTGAATTGTAGTTTCTTATAAAGTTATAGTTTCTTATAAATAATTATTATAATATCTCTATAAATTAGTTAATTAGTCTATTATTCCATTAATAACTATAATTATATAAATAATATAATATAATAATTTAGGGACTTAAATTATTGTATTCAATAGAATTATATTATATTTTTTATTCTAGAATACAAGATAACAACTAATGTCTGATATAAACCAATCCACATGTCGAAAATTGCTATACATATGTAATGAATCTTATACTACATCGGGTATAGCATTTGTCAAAGCAAAAAAAAAAAAAATTTAACAAGAAGTAGTAAAATATAATTTAAAATATTTGATACATTAATGTCAAAGTAAACTAAACGCTAACTATTAAATTTAAATAATAAAATGAATTATAATACAGTAGACTTTTGGTGATCCGGCTGTTTAATACTCCAGTACGTCCAGTAATCCGGCAGTATTTTATTTTAACATTTTGTTTTAAAAGCATCAAATAAAACAAAAAAATAAAAAAATTGATACATTTTTTTTTAACTGTACTATCCGATTAATTCACAGTACCGTCATAAACTAATATGTATGATAATATAATTAATAAAATAAATTTAGGTTTTTCAATAATTTAAGATACGTTTTATGTAAAAATCCACTAATCCAACGTTTTCATTAAGTCTACAGATTGGATATCTATCGGATTATCAAAAGTGCACTATATTATTGATTACCAATTAGAAAATAATATTTAATTTTCTGTTCTGTAAAACGTTTTAACTTAAAATAATTTTGCTAACTAAAAAAAATAATAAACAACTTGAGTATATTTTACCTAGAATTGTATTAGAACCGAAGATAATCTACATTATCTAAAGCTGATATATTTTATTTTTAACCTAGTTTTTCTGCCTGTTGATTATTAGTTCAACTGTGTTTTTTATTAATAATGTTTATTTTATTAAATTGTTTAAATATTATTATTTTAATTATTGCGAAAAATATTTGTGTTAGTAATGAAGTTTAATATTTTTTGATATTTAAGTAAGATGTTTAAATGATTTTTCATGCTTCTACATATTCATATTTGATTTTTACAATTATAATTGAATAAAATAATTGAAATTTAATTTCAAATTTTTAAATTTAATTTAATTTAAAAAAAAAATAGTTTTATGCATATTTTAGTGTTTTTTATCAAAAATATTTACAATTAATAATTGTTAATAATAATAATAATATTAATAAATAAATTACTAATATAATCAGCTCTAATAATTGAATCAAAATTTAAAAAAATTAACAATAATTATAAATCAAAATATAAATATTGATTTTATTGCACATATCAATTTTGTGTACGTCGGTAGAGGTATACATTTCGTACAATTATTTAGTCTACCTATATATATATATATATATATATATATATATATATATACACATATATCGTTTAAACATAAATTAATTACAATTTTAGTTTTTTATTGCTAGTTGATAAACACTTGTTTAACTGGATTTCTCAACAGCAAATAATTGGATAAAAACTGAATAGCCAAAAATTCATAATATGCTCCCGACATTGTTTATAATGGCGATGAAACTGGGTTATTAAACTATGTCTTATCTGAGTATACTTATTTATTCAAAAATGAAAACACAGAAGGCTGTAAGATATTAAAAAAACGCATCACAGTCATATGTTGTGCGAGTACCTATGTAAGGTAAACAATAAAAAGTTTTAGGCACATAACTTTTTAGGTTTTTAGTTTGTAGGGAAATCTAAAAACTAACTTTGTTTTAAATATATAAAATGTTTTCTAATTGATTATTACGTCAGCACAATGCTTGGTTGATATCAGTTATTTTTAATGAATGTTTAATAAAGTAGGATAAACAATTAAATAATAAAATCGTTTTACATATTCACAACTGTCCTGCACACATGTTTAATGTATCTTTAAAACATATTAAAATATTTTTAATAGCAAATACAGCATCATTGATACAACCATATGATTAAGAAATAATAGAAACCTTAAAATCATAGTATCACAAACAAATGTGGACAAGAATAATATATAACAAACCTTAGAGACATTACATTTTATAACAATGGCTTGGAACCAAGTGACAAGTAGAATAACACGAAATTGTTTTAAACATGTAAATTTTCCAATAAGCATCGAAAAGGAGGATGAAGAAAAATATGAAGAAGTAAACTTAGATTTTAAAAATTGGTTGAAAAATCGATTGATGAAAATTATTTAGTACATCAAATTTTACCGAAGAAAATATTATACTTGTTATCCCAAACAAATGAACTTGGAAAAATTTAAAATGAAGAGATTGAGTTCGAATCACAAACAGATAATGAAAAATCTCCAAGTTTTTTAAATAAAATAGGCCTTACGAGTATTACACTTACTACAGTGAAACTTATATTAATGGACACCTCTCAATAGTGGACCCTTCCCAATAGTGGACACTTCTAAATTCCCCGGCAAAAATGTATGCGCATATAAATGTATGCGTAATAGGTTTTCTCAATAGTGGACAACTCTCTATAGTGGACAATTTTTAATTCCCCGTGGCTGTCCACTATATAGAGGTTTCACTGTAGTAACATCACTATTTAAATTTCAAACTATATTAAAATTACGAACATTTTATCAATGATGTTTGAAAAATATAATAAAAACAGATATCAATAAAAAAATATTGTTCAAACTAGTAATAGTTTATATATACTTATATATTTACATTTAAATTTTTGTTTTAATACAATTTTAAATTTTGTATACCTACATACTTTAAATAAATAATAATAATAATAAATTATAATTAAATATTGAATTAAATAATAATAATTTTTAATAACTATATTATGTATTAATTAACTGTATTATATCTGATGCTAAATTACTTGTGTTTTTTTTGTTTTTGATTTAACGAATATTTTGTTATTTATTTTTTCAATTTTTCTTTTAACATTTTAAATCTGTTTATTTTTTCAGTTATGGTCCGTACTCAAAGTGATTAAATTAAAACAGCGACCGACTCTACATAATTGTACAAGGCTGTATAGCATTGTCTATTACGTCATATATTCAATTTTTACAAAAACTGAATGTAAAAAACTATGTACCATTTTATCATTATTATTATTTTGCGTGTATGTATAAAGTTCGCAGTCCATTAAAATGAATAAGTCAAATTAGCGGAAATCGACAAGTATACGTTGGTATACGTCTATGTAGAGACAAATTAGTCTATACCGTTTCATAACAGCCGTCAGTTGCCTAGTGGAAACATTTTGTATAACATTTTTATGAGTGCAGTCTGACTATATTTTAGTAATTCATCTAACACTTTTTTAGCAATGTCATTTTTAAGGTTTTTAGCACCAGGTTATACAATATAGTTAAAAAAAAACCATGTCCTTCCCAAAATCTAAGGTTTAACAATGCTCGAATTGGCAAAATAATAATCGATGGACGCACCTTAGAAAAAAATCGAAACGTTCAACATTTTAGTGAGTTATTTAAAGAATATAACAAAAAAGTTGTCAGCTACTTATGTTGTAGAGATTATATACATTTAAATATTACATACTACGATTTAAAGATAAAAATATTCAGCATAAAGAGATAAATAATAGGTAGTAGTCGTACCTATTAATATTTTTTTATGAATCTCAAAACTAGACACCTCTTGTTTTCAATACAAAATATTTTTTCATTTTTTCATTGTTTATTTTTCAATTTTTGTTCATTTCATAATTAAATAAGGCACTTATAATATTGTTTATGATTTAAAAAATATATATTTACTGTTGACAGCTGTTTATTAATATTTTGATGTGAGCTAATATTGTATTTGTATTTAAAAAATTCTATAACTGTTAAAATTTAAGTCCGTATTATAAGGTTCATTAATGTATTTTACTTCCAAACATACTCTATAGTGTTTTATCTATCCGCACACCTATATTTGTATTCAACAATAGCGATTGTCTATTAATATTCAGTACGTATAACAACATCTTATTTTTTCTGTTGTACGTGCATGGTGTATTTTAAAAGTTTTCTAGTATTCAAATGTTAATTAAAAGTAAAAATTGTATTTTTTCTTGCAATATCCTATTTACAAAATTTGTTAAACTACAAATAGGCAACTGTTTGTAAACAATTTCAATAATTCAGTACATAATTCACAAAATGAACTTAAATATTTGAGATCCTTACTGCAAACGAGTAAACATACTTATATACTATAAATAAGTCCATTAGAAAAAGTAAAATGTGAAGTAACTTCTAGATATACATCCCGAATATCTTTAATTTTTTAGATTCTGAACAGAGTGATGGAAACTATTGGTTTTAGAATTAATGGTGTGTGTTTTTTTTTAATTTTTTTTTCTATTTTTATATTTTTAAAATTTTTTTTTTGTGTCTGACGACACCTTTTTTGGCAGTAAAAATATTTCGATTTGCTTCAACAGCAACTTTTCTGAAAGTAAAGTGAATGTAAATGGTACTTTGGCTAATCTAAAATCCAACTTTTTCAATACATTTTAAAAAAATCGAAAAAAAACGATAAAAAAATTACGAAAAACCGGGAAATTTACGCAAAAATCACGTTTTTACAAATTACATTTTTTTAAAATGCTTTAACTCAAAAACGAAAAACCGCAACAACTTGAAATATTCACCAAATTTTTATATTGACGTTTTCTATACATGGTTAAGTTTTCAAAGTATTTCGACATATTTTGACTTACTTATAGACAATTTAAAATTATCGATTTTTGTAAAATTTTTTTTTTAAACAATTATCAAATTTAATTGGCAGACCGAAAACTCTTGAAAATTTAATACAAGGTTTATAATAAGTTAAACTTATCGTAACTAAAAAATATCGGTGATCGGTTTACTCAAATTTTTTTTATAAGCCTTTAAAGCTCAAATTTATATAAAATGTGTAAGAATCAAGATAATTTGCAAGTTATTTTGTAGATAAAAATTCATAAAATTTTTTCTGTTCATACTTAAGGTTCAAAATTTTAACACTAGGTTACCTTATAAGCTACTCTTCAAAAATCTTTAAAAAATTTCTACCGGACTTAGAGGAAAAAATTTTATGACTGTTTGAAATTTAAATATTTACGAAATTGCATAAAATAGCGATTTATTCTCAAACGATTTTAAATATTTGTTTTAATTCAAAACAGTATAAGTCGCAGATTTTTGAAATTTCTACCAGCTGTTAAGATTGGCCATTCCTTTATGACATATTTTTTTCAAAATATTATATTGACTTTTAAGCCACTTATAGGGCATTTAAAATATTCGATTTTTTTTACTATTTTATTTTTATATATCGGTGATAAAAAAAATTTGGCTCGTACAAAATACTTGATAATTTAATAGAAGATTCCACAGAAGTAGTTCTTAGTGTCATTCATAAATTATTAAAATCCATAGGCACAATTTTTTTATAAGCGTTTGAACAGCGAATATTTACATAAAATTACATGTAAAATATAATATATGATAAATATAGAATATGCATAATATTCTAGACTGACAAATGATATCGGTTTTTTTAAAATGCTCTAACTCAAAAACCAAATAACGCAAACATTTGAAATGTTTACCAAATGTTTATATTGACGTTTTATATGAATGAATAAGTTTTCAAAGTATTTTGACATATTTTGACTTATTTATAGACAATTTAAATTTTCAATTTTTCTAAATTTTTCGTTTCAAAATAAAATATACTTATTACAATATTTATAAATAACATTGTAATATATTCTAGACAAACATATCATCTCCGTTCAGAATCGTTTTTCGTAGACAATGATACCTATCATTGAATTCAAATTTAACAAATCCATTATAATGACCTATCCTATGAAGAGTCGCACTTCACCCCCAAGTGTACAGCAGAGCGAGGCCCGTCCGGTTCTTATTTTATTCTTTTTTTTAAATTATATTTCGTTTATCTAAAAATTATTAGGAATCATAATTGACCATGTAATATATAACTATAATGTAACTATATTAGATTAGATTATATTATAAAATGTTACATGTATTTATATTTTTTTTTTTTTTACATACTTTATATTTCTTTATTCTTTATTTTTAAACAAACAATCTGTACAAACATGCACATTTAGTTAATTTAGATATAAAACATAATATAATATTTAAAAAAAAAACAACAACTTTTAAGGAAGTCACCCATTGGTGAAACCTACTAACTTTTTATTTGGATTTACGATCACTTAAGATCTCGATTCCAATTACGTTTGAGCCTGCGAGTGGGGTTGCCTGGGATGTGCAATGAAGCCATGTCTTTTAATGAGAGGATTAGTACTAGAGTTGAGATTGGAGTGGAAACGGTAGTAGTGTATTTTGGCATAGTCTGAGACGTTTATTACTTTGAGTCATTGTGTAGTGCAAGGTTTGACTGTACCATGGAGAGCACCAGTTATAGTGCGTAGGGCATATTTTGGAAGGCATTGGATGGAGGCGAATGTTGGAGGGTTTGGCCGACCCCCATATTTGAATACCATATGACCAGACAGGTCTGATCATTGTATTATACAATAACATTTTGGTTTTAAGATTAAGTTTAGACTTTAAGGAGGGTACGGAAGAGATGGAGTCTACTGTTGGCAAGTTTTCTTTTGTTTTGGAGATGGGGTTTCCAAGTTAAACGTTTATCTAAAAGTATACCTAGATACTTTGTCTCGTTCGAGATAGGTATGCTTTTATTTTTAAGTGATGGTAGGGCAAATGCCTGGGCGTAGAGCGAAAGTGACTTGAGAGGATTTGTTCTCGTTTATACTAATCATCCAGTTTTTGGCCCAGTTATCTATAAGATTTAAATGTTCTTGAAGGTGGTGTGCAGCTATAGTTATGTCAGCATTACTTGATAGGATAGCAGTATCATCGGCAAATGTAGCAAGTAGAGTGTTGATGGTTTTAGGAATGTCCATTGTAAAGATGTTGTATAAGTCGGGTGAGAGGTCGCTACCTTGAGGGACACCTGCTTCAATGTCAAACAGTGGAGAGAAAGCATTGCCGTGTCTAACCTTGAATTTTCGGTGTTCTAAATATGATTTTAGGATAAGGTATAATGGAGCTGGCATGAATTGTTTTAGTTTGAACAGAAGTCCATTATGCCAAACTTTATCGAACGCCTGTGCGACGTCGAGAAAAAGACCTGTACAGTATATTTTATTTTCGAGCGCAGAGGCTATCATATCAGTTAGACGGTGTACTTAATGTAAAGTCGAATGTTTAGGTCGAAAACCAAATTGAGTATTAGGTATAATACTATGCTCGGATAAGATGTGTCTGATTCTCTTGAGGAGACATTTTTCAAAGAGTTTGCCTAAGGTAGGCAGCAAGCTAATGGGTCTATATGAGGAAACCAGGTTTTTGGGTTTACCGACTTTCGGAATGAGAATAACAACGGTAATTTTCCAGATGGCAGGAAAGAATGATAAACGCAGCATGGAATTATAAATAAATGTTAATAATAATATCCCTTTTTTGGAGAGATTTTTTAAAACTTTGTTGGAGATAAGATCATAACCTGGAGCTTTACCGATCGGAAGTTTATTAATGATACTACTAATTTCACCTGGAGATATGGATTTGGTTGGAAGGGACATGGGTAGAGGAGACGAGAGAAAATTGTTGACTTTATCTGTATGACTAGGATCAGGTCTTGGATATTGATGGTTTTTGAACGTGGATTCTAAGTGCTCTCCGAACAAGATATATTTTTCAATGTCGGTTACTGCTAAGGTGTTATTTTCTTTAAGGAGTGGTGGAGATAGCTCTTTGATTTTGGTTAATCTTTTTGTGGCCTTCCATAAAGAGTTGTCAGAGGTCTTTAACGATTGGAGATAAGTGGCGTAGTTTTCGTATTTATATTTAGAGAGAAGTTTTTTCAGTTTATTGGAAATGTGATTATAACTGGTTTTGTCGCTGGGAAGGTGGGTGCGTTGCCAAACAGACCTAGCATATCTTTTTTTATTAATAAGGTGACGTAAATGTATAGGAAGAATATTGTTAGGGACATTTAGGTGTTGACGGATTGGAATTGTAGAGTTTGTAGCTGCATCAGTTATTAATTTAACGAGATTTTGGGCAGCTGTTTCGATTTCGTTGGTAGATTTAAGGAAGATTTTGAGATCGATATTGTCGTCCAGATAGGTTTTGAACGATTCCCAAACGATCGGCCCATGGGTAAGAGAGGGTCTGGTAGATAAAGAAGGGGTTCCACCTACTGTAAGAATAACGGGGGAATGGTCACTGGCTATGTCGCAAATATTTTCAATATTTTTACTCAGTGAATTAGAGGTGTTTGTGACAAAAAAATCGAGTATATCCGGGTTTCTGTTTGAGTGAGTGGGCCAGTATGTAGGACCTGTTGGAGAGACAGAGGAGTAGTGATAGTTTGAAATGACTGAGTGGAGAATTTTCCCCCTGTGATTGTTGGAAAAAACAGCCCCACATAGGGTGTTTAGCATTGTAATCACCTCCCGCAATGAATGAATTACCTAGAGAGTTGAAAAAATTTACGTAGTCTTCTTGACGGATGGAATTACCAGGAGGGCTGTAAACCGAGGATATTGTTATAGGTGCATTGTTAATTTGAATAGAAATATTTGTTGCTTGGATGGAGGGTTTTTGGTAAGGAACTAGAACATTGTGTTGGATTGAATTGGATACAAGTATACAGGATCCAGCATGAGCTGTTCCATCAGGATGATCGGTTCTGTACAATGAATAATTATGGATTTTGAAGATGGATTTAGCAGTGAAATGGGTTTCGGTTAGTAAGGCAATTTCGATTTTGAGGTCGTATAAAACGGTTTCTAGTTCATTTTTGTGTAGTTCCAGAGGAATAATCTGAGAGGAAAGTTATTGTTTGAGTTATTGTTAGTCATTTTTGAGTAGTATTTTGTTTATAACAGTAATGAGGAGAGAAATTAAGGGGTTGATTAAAGATTTTAAATCTAATATAAATGATGTTAGTTGCTGGGAAAGGGCGTCAGAGGTGGTATTATTGACATGTGCATCATTGACTTGGGAATGGTTGATGGGGGTGATTTGGCTAGTAATCGTAGCATAAGTGGGATTATATGTTGGGTTGAGGGGAATTTGGTTGGGAATGATACATTGGGTGCTTGTACATTAGTGTTAACATTTGATACATTTGAATTTGGATTAGAAAATGTCTTGGTGGTGTTTTTGAAGTGGGTCATTTTTTTCTGTTGGAGATCCTTGAAGATTGGGCAACCAAGGTAATTGGCAGGATGGGGTCCACCGCACAAGGTACATTTGGGCGGGTCTTCTTTGAGTTTCTGGCACTCGGAGGTTGAATGAAGGCCATCGCATTTGACACATCGGGGTTGATGGTTACAGTAACTTCTAGTATGACCGAAATTTTGACAGCGGTGGCATTGGATTGCCTGTTTATTGGGTCTAGGTTCTTCGAATTTGATCATAGAGTGGCAGATTGATTTTACTTTGAATATATCGCTATTGCAAATATTGGGTTCTAGGTCAATGAAGAAAACGGGTAATGGTTTTTTAGTGAGTCGTTGGAGAACGTTGACGACTTCTTTGACTTTGTAGCCAAGATGCTCGATTTCTTCGGTTATGAAATCGATTGGAGTCGAGTGGTGGAGGTTTTTGAGAACGACCCGAAAGGATTTTTCCTGCTTGATTTGGTAAGTATGAAAATCGATATTTTTGGATTTTAGCATTTTGAAAGTTTTTCTAAAGTCATCTGGTGAATTGAGTTGGAGTTTTAGGCTTGATATGTTACTTTTGCAAGTGAATTCAGTAGAATCAATAAGTGATTTAATGGCTGTACAGAATTGTTGGTAATCGATTTCAGTTTTGATGAAGATCGGAGGAGGACGATGTATGGTTGGAATAATTGTGTCTGTGGTTTCCATATCGAGTTCATTATCATTTTGTAGAGCTGAGTAACGATTGACCGATTTAAATAGATTATCATTCGGTTGTTTTGATTTCGGTGAACCACCGGGAGAGGTGAGCGGTCTTTTATTAAGAACAGTAAGTATAACAGTCCAGTCGTCGGCTGAAACTTTTTCACTATCGGCTATTTGCTCGATATTTTTAATGACTTTATTGCGATTAACTATGGTGATAGGAGATATTGGCTTATTAGTTGTCGGTTTGGAAATATTTTTTGCAATAGGAATTGGTGGGTGATTAGAAAGACTCATAATTATGTAGATAAGTAAAGATTGACGGTTTGACCTTGGGGAGAGAAGTAATTATACATTACCAACGGAGTCAGGTACCGCGAAACGCAACACAACAGCTATCGGAAGCAGATAAAACGGAGCTCTTGACAATTAACGTGCGGACAGTACGACGTCTAAGCACGAACTGTATTTATATTTACAAAAAAAAAATTGTGAATTGTTAAATGTTCTCCGTGGCACAATGAAAAATTACATCTCAGTAATGTATAATAATATAATAAATCGAATATATTTTTTCGGAGTTCTAAATGTATTAAATATTTAGATAAATCATATAATAAAACACATTATAAACTTAAATACTGTATCGTCATTCGCCATTATCACCCTTATTCTGATATGTATAAGAGTTTTTTGCATTAAAAGTATATTTTCGAATTTTCGATTAAAATTGTCCACATTGAAAATACGCGTAATATAATAAAGTACTTAATGTTTCTTTAAAACTAAACTAAATATTAGCACAGAAATCATAAGGGCTGGAGAACATCTTATTAGCAAAACTTATGAATGTCGTTATAACTCGCTTATGCAAAACTATTACATTTGTTACTCGTATGAACGATAATCGAGTACTAAAACAGAGAGAGTCGGTTAACAAATTACGGGAATATTATGGTATCGAATAATGAAGATGATCCTTATTTGGGCTTATCTTTATATTCATTTAACGAAATATTTTGAACTCTTGTTTTTTAAATTATAAATCAATAATAAAATAATACATCGGATGTATATTATATCACATGTTCATGATTATTCTAGTTAATCGATCGGTTCAAAAACCATAACAATTAAAATTATCATTAAAACTTTATACGTATTTAAATATTTTTTTTATTTAATTATTTTTATGCATATTGTATTATAAAAGTGAGTTTGCAGGAACGATCAATAGATGACTATTGATCGTTCCTGCAAAAACCGGCGTTTTTGTAAGTAGGTAAACCGGCGATGCAGATTTTTTGGTAAATAGTGTGTTTCATGAAACCATTATGGCTGATAGTAAATAGTGGATTTAGTAGCCAGATATATTGTATTAATAATTATATCACTAATACAATTTGAATATAAAAATCAAAAGTTTAATATGTTCCTAAGTACTTACAGAAATAATTATTAATTTAATTCTAAAATATATGTGATTTTAAAAAATCCTAATTTTTAAAAGTATATTTATTATTTATCCAAATATATTCGAATTAAAAGCTATAAATGTATGTATTCAAAAAAGCTTCATTAAGAATAATAAATAAGTAAACTGGTAAATTTAATTATTTAAAAACAAAAAATGAAAATATCCAACTATATTATAAAACATTGCTTATGTAGGATTAAATATTATTTTCAACTTAACAATGGACTATTGCAATAAATTATTTAACAATAGGTAATTTAATTTTAATTTATATTATTTGTATAAAAATTAGTAACAGGTAAACACAATAACTGTTATTACATGTATACATTTTTAAATATACATTTTGTGTTTATTATTGTTTGTTAAATTTTTATATTTTTCAGCAGTTTGTATTTGCACTAGTACAATATGTTTTTTCATGAATACATTAAATATACAGTGTGATCACTATTCAAGGTAATACTAAATATCTCAGGTGAATTATCTTGTATTGAATTGAATATTTTAGAGGGCCTAGGGGGTACATAAATACACATTTATTCATGATTTTTAAATTTTTTTAAATGTAAACACTATTTTTTTTTACATATTCAGATATGTAATGAAATGAAAGTTTTTTTCTATTTACAAAATTGACCAAATAAGAGTAAGTCAAAATTTGAATATATGCTTAATTCGTGTTTAACAAAGTTTTCATTTATAACCTAAAATGAGTCCAGATAAATATTTAATTAATTTTATATGTTTATAATAATATAATAATTTAACAATACTATAGGTCAGCAGAATGAATATCTAGAATATATGATAATTTTTGATTTATAATTATACTTGATTACAACTATGTATATTTCATTTCTACTTCACGCTTCCGGGTTCCTCCAATTCTCCGTTCGCATTTAAGATAGGGTCGTATGTTAGAAAAAAAAGGTGAAAAGGCTTACATGAAATAATTATTTGTTAATCGAACACTGTGATCATAAAACCGTTGATCGATATTGGAAAACGTTTTTAATCATTCGGTCCACGGAACAGGAACGATCAGAAATGTACATCTGCAGGGGCGGATTTAAGGCACTGCGAACTATGCGGCCGCATAGGGCGGCAAATTTTGGAGGGTGGCAAAATTCTTCTTCTTCTTCTTCTTCTTCTTCTACTTCGCCTTCCTCCCAACTATTTGGGGTCGGCCACCCTTGTCCTACACCTCCACTTTACTCGGTCAATCACATCTCCTCTGCACACACCGACAGCCCTCATGTCATTCTCCAAAGTCTCCAACCATCTCTTTTTTGGTCTTCCTCTTCCTCTTTTCCCTTCAACGTCCATCTTCATAACCACTCTTACTGCATTCGTTTCCTCTCGCCTCATCACATGCCCAAATCATCTCAGCCTATTTTCTCTCATCTTGTCCACAATTGGCGCTACACCAACACTACCTCTCACGTATTCATTCCTTATTCTATCTTCTCTTGTCACTCCACTCAACCATTTAAGCATTCTCATTTCCGCGACACTCATACTTTGTTCTATTCTCCTGTTAACCGCCCAACACTCTGAATCATACAGATCTTTGTTGGTCTCACTACACTTTTATAAAATTTACCTTTCAGCCTAATTGGAATTCTCTTATCACATAACACGCACGATGCTTCTTTCCATTTCATCCACCCGCACTTAATCCTATGTTTTACATCAATGTCAAAGCCCCCGTCCTTTTGAACAAAAGATCCTAAATATTTAAAGCTCTCAACTTCACCTATCACATCACCATCTATTGTCAGTTGTCTCCTCATTCCTTCAACTTCTTGGTCTCTTTGTCCAAAATCATACTCAATATACTCAGTTTTATTTCTACTAATTCTCAATCCCTTTTCTTCGAGGGCTAACCTCCACTCATTTAACCTATTATTGACAACTTCTAGGTTCTCTCCTACCAGAACTATATCATCCGCAAACATCATACACCCTAGTATCTCACCCTGTATCTCCTTTGAAACCTCATCCATTACCACTGAGAACAGGTAGGGGCTTAGAGCTGACCCCTGGTGCACACCTACTCCTATACTGAAACCTTCTGATACTCCACACCGACTCTTGACACTAGTACTCGACCCTTCATACATATCCTGGATCAAATTAACATACATTTTTGGGACATTTTTTCTCATTAATGCCCACCTTAAAACTTCCCTTGGCACCCTGTCATACGCCTTTTCTAAATCTATAAACACAATGCATAGTTTTTAATTCTTTTCTCTGTACTTCTCTACTAATTGCCTAACACAAAATAATGGCTCCATTGTCGATTTTCTTGGCATAAAACCAAACTGGTTTTCTGATATCGTCGTCTCACTTCTTATTCTCTTCTCTATAATCTTTTCCCAGATCTTCATACTATGACTCATGAGCTTTATTCCTCTATAGTTCCCACATTCTTGTATGTCTCCTTTTCCTTTAAATATTGGTACAATAAAACTCTTTCTCCAATCTTCTGGCATTTTTCCCTCTATCAGTACATTATTAAAAAGATTTTTCAACCACCCAATGCTTACATCTCCTAACATTTTCCACACCTCTACAGGTACTCCATCTGGTCCTACCGCTTTTTTCTTTTTCATCGCCTTCACCGCATCTCTCACTTCCTCCTCGCCCACTAGACCAATCAATCCTTCATTCCATGACATACTCTCTAAAGCTTCTTTTGGATATTCCTCGTTCAGTAATTTCTCAAAATATTCTTTCCCTCTTTTTTTCACATCCTCATCATTTGTTAAAACTCTCTTATCCTCATTTTTTATACACCAGACATCTTGGAAATCCTTGGATCGCTTTTCTCTCACCTTCGCCAGTCTATAAATTTCTTTTTCTCCTTCCTGTGTTCCTAGCCGCTCATATAACTCATCATACCTATTAAGCTTTGCTTTGCTTACCGCACTTTTCACTATTTTACATACATTTTTATACTCTATCCAATCTTCCCTCTTCCTACTTTTCTGCCATACCTTAAATTGCTTTTTCTTACTCGCTACTACTCTCTGAATCTCCTCATCCCACCACCACGTTTCCTTGTCTTCTGGTAAACTACTTTTGGTTTCACCAACAACCTCTTTTGCTATGTTCTTAACACAAGTGATCATCCTTCTCCAAACCTCATTTATATCTCCCTCAACATTCCACACAGTTTTTTCTTTTAATTTCTTTATAAACTCCTTCTCTTTGTTTCCTATTAATTTCCACCACCTAATTCTGATCTCCTTCCCTGTATTCCTTCTTTTGTTCATCTTTTTTCCACTACACCATACTTCCATTATCATCAACCTATGTTGTGTTATTACACTCTCTCCTGGAATTACTTTACAATCCTTTACTCTTTTTATATTGTCTCTCCTCCCCATAAAATAATCAATCTGCGACCTATTTCTTCCACTATTGTATGTTATATAATGCTCTTCTCTTTTCCTAAAATATGTATTGATTACTGCAAGCTCATACGATTCTGCAAAATCCAAAACTTTTTCTCCAGCCTCATTCCTCTCGCCAAAACCATACCCTCCATGCACTCTTTCATACCCTACCCTCTCACTCCCTACGTGACCATTCATATCACCACCAATCACAGCATCCTCATTTCCTGGTATTCCTTGCATCACCTCATCCATCTCTCGCCAAAACTCTTCCTTTTCACTTTCTTCACATCCTACTTGCGGTGCATACGCACTTACTACGTTTAATACTTTCTCCTCGAATACCAATTTTACCGTAATAATTCTATCACTTTTCCTTCCTACGTCGACTACCTTAATTTTCATCTCATCATCCAATATTACTCCAACGCCATTCCTAGTACTAGTCCTACCTGAATATATTACCTTATAGCCCTCTCCTATTTCTTTTGCTTTCTCTCCTTTCCATTTAGTTTCCTGTACACAACAAATATTAACTTTCCTTCTCTTCAATACTTCTGCCTATCAACGTTCCAACATTCCACGTGCCTATTCTCACTTTAAATCTATCCCTCATACCTAGACTCAGATTTAACCCGGGGCGCAATGGTGATGTCCCAACACCGTTGACATTACCCGTGTTGGGTAGACCTGCACAGGGTGGCAAAATTATGTTGAAAATTTATTTTGATTTTTTAAAATTAGATAAATAATTTTTAAAATTGTATTTATCACTTCAAAATCTTGATATTGTGGATTTTGTATTTGTTTATTATTAGCAAAATAATATTTATATTTTCCCAGGAACTCGTCTACAACAACGACGATAGTATTGTATTATAGCTTATCTTATTGTTTAAGAAATGTCTCGTAATTCTATAATAAGCAAAAATTGCATATTAGGTAGATATTGAAAAAATTAATTTATTTGAGGATATTTTATTAAAGAGGTAGTAAGTTTTTTTTTAGATAGGGGCGGCAAATTTAATTTGGCATAGGGGCGAAAAATTGTTAAATCCGCCCCTGTACATCTGTCGTGTTTGGAAATCTGGTTCAACCAAGCTGGAAACAGGCGGTGCGAGATATGCCTGTACAATGACAAAGTGGACAAAGCGACCACGGTCTTGCAATCGTTACCGGTCTGGGCGAGACTCATCTAAACGATCCCGACCTCTGGAATCACTACAGCAACAATATGCACTATGATGTCTCTCCGTCGACCGCGCCAAGAATGGCGGTGGCCAAATCTTTATCGACGTCCGCAGCGGTGTTTGTGTCCGCGTCCACGTCGTCGGCGGTGGAATTATACATCCCCATCGTCGCTTGCATTGACAGCTGAACGCTGCACACGGCCGGGGTGTCATCTGCCGCGTCGGCCGGTTCCGTGTTCGTGAACGCTTCCACGGTACGTCCGTGGTCGGTCGAGATGGGCTGCGGCTGTTCCGTTCGATGTTCGCTTTCCCACGACACACAATCCTCGTGCATGTACTCTTGGCAATCTGTTCAATCTGTGAAACGTAGATATTTTCGCGTACCGAAATACCGGCCATGCCTGAAGACACTCGTCTGCGCTGGCACATTGAGCATTTCCTAAACCACCGGGATGTCACCGGTACGATCGACAAGCCTCCAACGGTTTCCTTTCCGAAATCGTGACGGCTACAGTCGATTGTTTCTATCACTTTGAAAATACGTTTATGTGGTTGCACAAAACTAATTAATTGAAAAATGATTAATCGGTTAATTAATCGAATAACTAGAATTATTAATAATTAATCGATTAATTGAAACAAGGGTTTATCATTGAATTGATAAAATCAATTTATAATTTAATCAATGAGTAAGTAATTTATTTAATAAATAAACAGTGCAATTCTATTAAGTCATAAGTCAGGAAATGGCTATACAAATAGTTTATTGATTTATTTTTGTTCATTTCAAATAAAGAATTAGTCGATATTAGATTATCTATCCGATTAATCAAACCATCGATTATGTAAAATAACCGATTAATTCCATTAATCTCAGAAAATTTCGATTAATCAAAATAATTGAATGGGCGTCACCGTTTTCCGCCAAAATTGACCTTTCTGTTTACTGCCAATTCCATTAACCTCTAGTATAAAATTATATATTTCCATTTTCTGCCACAACAAAATTAATTTTTTTGATTATCTAAGAATATCGTAAGAACTGAAATATTTTATCGTAGACCATTTTCGTTATTACGTTTTAGTAAAGGTCACTACGTACATGCGACAATTAACAATTAAGATAAAATGTTGTCACGACTTTATCTTTTATCTAGTTAATGAGTATACATTTTAGTTTGCGCTGACGTTTGTGAGAAAATAGTGTATTCGATACAATGGAAAAAATCATTATTATTGAAAACAATCGTGGTAAAAAATTGTTAGTTTTAAAAAATTTCAAATTTCGAATTTATTGGCGGTATACTACTAAAAACTGTTTAACAAACCTTAGATTTTTATCAGTAGATGAGGCTTTTATATGGACGGAACTTTCGATTATGGTGCCTCATTTTTTTTTTTTAATTCATGGATATTTTAATGGTCATTACATTCCTTTATTATTTTGCTTATTGCTAAATAAATGCACAAAATCATACATCAATATTTTCTAAACAATAAGTAAAACGTATAAAGACTTAAATTGTGTTAAATTTTTTTCCTTCCAAAGTAACTGTTGACTTCGAAAAGGCTTTACTTAATGCAGTTTCTGAAATGTGGTCGCAAACTAACTAATTATAGGTTGTCAGTTTCATTTAACTCAATCTTGGTATCGCAAAATAAAATATTTGACTTGTCAAGCTTGTATAGAGATAGAAATTACTAATTAAGCCCTTACTAAATAAGACTTAAGATCTGAAATTGGCAAATGGTTACATAATATATTTGGCCTATTATTTCTTAATCCAAAAGACGTAAGTGATTGTTTCGTCGATGATCTTATGAGCGATTGTCCGATTAATGAAAGACTTAACAATTTAATTTTTACTTTGTAGAAAAATATATTATTGAAGATTGTTTTTATTATCCAAAACTTTGGAAATTGCATCTTCAGAACTTATACGCACAACCAACGTCTTTTCATGCACATTTTAAAAATAGTTTTTATCGGTATCCGCCATTTATTTTACTATGGGTAAATGTTTTATTTGAAGAAATGCAGATGGATGTATATTTTAAATTAAGAAGCGTTGGTAAACCAATAATAATCAATATAAATGTAAATTTATATATTAATCAATATAAAAGGGGAGAAATATTCCGATATACGTATGTCAAATCTATAGCGCACAACTATAAAAGCATACTGAATTTTAATAATTAATTATAACTAATGTTAAATAAAATAGTTTGTATCTTGTACTATAAATATATTTAATGAGAGTTTTAATTTGATTTTATTATGTTTAATGTATCTTGAACATATTGAGTGTATGTAAATATGTTATTTCATAATTTGATTTTACAATAATGTATTGTTTATGTACACTTAATCATTTAATAATTGTTTATGTTATTTTAAAATCATAGCTAGTTATCAATAACATTACAAATTTTTATGTAGTAAGAAGTTCTCAACATTTAAAAACTGAAATTAGTTATGGTGGAAAATAGAAATGCATATTATTATACTGGTGGCAAACGGACTTGGCAGTATACGGTTAGGTTTATTTTGGCGGAAAAGTGAATCTCCCGATTGAATATCCTTATTTATATACACTCGTATACACAAGTTATAGAATACTGTTAGGAAAAAATAAATTTTGAATTATTTATTTATTTGTTTAAATAATTAAACGGGTTGTAACCCAATTACACGATAGGTAGATAAATAATGCTCAGTGGTATAGATGTTAATAAATTACACGATTCATAAAAATATGGAAACAGAAGATAAGAGTTAAACTATATACCTAAGTTTTAAGAAAGAAAAAATAAAATAAAATACAAAGGTTAAACTTAATGTAAAACTGTAAGATCTAATAATAATGTAATTGTGTAATTGTAGTTTCTGATAGAACAGTAAACAGTAAACAAGGTTACAATAAGAAAGCCAAATCGAATAAGACCAAGAGAACGATCAAGACAGCGCTATAGAGCAATCGTGTCAAAGAAAATCTGAAGCTCCTAGGAATCAGAGATAGTGAAAGGCTTGACAGAGCCATGGCGAGGCATACTGGAAGCGGCGATGGATCTAAACGGCCCTGAATAAGCCAATAATAATAATCATAATAATAATAATAGTTGTAACTTGGTTTTCTACTATACAAATTTATCCACAACTCCGTAACTTTTCAAAACTGTCAATGTGTAATATATGAATAAATTTATAAATAAATAAATATATGTATATACTATGGATGTATGAACTATTCACAAACCTTTTTTCATCGAAATACTAGTAATTTGTGTATTTTCTTGATTTGTTACTTGATATAACAACTTTTAATGAAAATAGGTCACATCAATTATAATAACAAAAAAAAAAAAAATCATTATATTACATGATTTCTTAATTTTATGGAAATATTAATGTAGTAAAATGTAGATAATTTCTATTCCAAAATTAAATCCTAACAAATAAAAAATCGGATGGGCCTCGCTCTGCTGTACAGTTGGAGGTGGAGTGCGACTCGTTCATAGGATAGGTTATTACAATGGATTTGTTAAATTTGAATTCAATTATAGGTATCATTGTATACGAAAAACGATTCTGAACGTAGATAATAATATATATATATATATATATATATATATATATATAACATATTATGTTAGTCTAGAATATAATATATTGTTATTTATAAATATTGTAATAAGTATATTTTATTTTAAAACGAAAAATTTACAAAAATCGAAAATTTAAATT
The DNA here is from genome assembly GCA_034509805.1 of Sipha maydis. NCBI lineage: Eukaryota > Metazoa > Arthropoda > Insecta > Hemiptera > Aphididae > Sipha > Sipha maydis. The sequence goes on along the minus strand of JASXSY010003063.1, from coordinate 3,212 downwards.
GTCTATAAATAAGTCAAAATATGTCAAAATACTTTGAAATACTTAACCATGTATAGAGAACGTCAATATAAAGATTTGGTGAAAATTTCAAGCTGTTGCGGTTTTTCGTTTTTGAGTTAGAGCATTTTAAAAAAACCGATATAATTTGTCAGTCTAGAATATTATACATTATATTATATTTTACATGTAATTTTATGTCAATATTCGCTGTTCAAACGCTTATAAAAAAAAATTGTGCCTATGGATTTTAATAATTTTTGAATGACAATAAGAACTACTTCTGTGGAATCTTCTATTAAATTTTTAAGTATTTTGTACGAGCCAAATTTCAAACAGTCATTACATTTTTTCCTCTAATTCCGGTAGAAATTTTTTTAAAGATTTTTGAAGAGTAGGTTATAGATAATCTAGTGTTAAAATTTTGAACCTTAAGTATGATTAGAAAAAATTTTATGAATTTTTATCTACAAAATAACTTGCAAATTATCGTGATTTTTACATATTTCGTATAAATTGGAACTTTGAGCACTTATAAAAAAAAATTGTGACTTACGATTTTAGATTTTTTTTTATCAGTTAAGGAACAACTTATAAGAAACCTTGTATTAAATTTTCAAGATTTCTGGGCAGCCAAAAAAATTTTATCGTTATTTAAAAAAAAAAATACTTAAGAAAATTGAAAATTTCAATTGTCTATAAATAGCTCAATAAAAGTCAAAATACTTTGAAAACGGTGTATAGAGAACGCTAATCTTAACATTTGGTGAAAATTTCAAGTATTTACATCGATTAGTTTTTGAGTTATAGCAAAATAAAAAATTTGATTATGTCGAAAACTGGTTTTGCGTAAAAACTCCCGTTTTACCCTTATTTTTTTAGGATTTTTCCCGTCACATTTAAAAAATTTTGAAAATAAAAAAAAAAATAAAAAAAAAAACACATCATTGTAAAACCAATAGATTCCATCACTCCGACCAGAATCTAAAAAAATATTATTTTGATTGATTAAGTTGAATTGATAAATAAATTAAAATCATAGTGACTAGTAATCACCAGCATGATTAAAACCAAACCGTAATATGCAATGGTGATAGTAGGAACGCTAATGCTTATCAAATAAAATAAATAATGTTAACATATTTTTTAAATTTGTACTCAAGGCTATTTATTAATTAATAATATAACAGTCTACGAGCGAAAAATATTGTATATGTATCTTTTATTTTATTATTTTCATTTATTGAAATTAATTTATAATTACTACCTATATACACTACTACCTATATACTTGTGTATTTGACTTTATGTAACTCATGATTATTATGAACAATTTTGAAATGTAGCCCCACTCCTCAACTAAAATTTCTAGCTACGCCACTGATATTTGATATCGTATAGTAATCTGGAGTATAAAAAAAAAAAAAATAAAAAAAAAAAAAAAACACATCATTGTAAAATCAATACATTCTTCTCTCCGTTCAGAATCTAAAAAAACTTACAGAAATCGAAAATTTAAATTGTCTATAAATAATTCAAATACTTTGAAAATTTAACCATGTATAGAAAAATTCAATATAAAGATTAAGTGAAAATTCCAAGTATTTGCAGTTTTTCGTTTTTGAGTAAGAGAATTTAAAAAAAATGTATTTTGTCAAAACGTGGATTTACGTAAAATTTCCAGTTTTTTTGTAATTTTTTTATTGTTTTTTCCGACGCTTTTAAAAAGTACAAAAAAATTTGATTTTTGACTGGCCAATGCACTTTATCTACATTCACTTTCCTTTCAGAAAAGCTGTTGTTTAAGAAAATCGAAGCATTTTTACTGCCAAAAAAGGTGTCGTCAGACAAAAAATAAAAATAAAAAAAAACACACACATAATTGTAAAACCAATAGATTCCATCATTCCATTCAAAATCTAAAACTTATAATTATTTGTTATAAGTACAATAATATATTATTTATTAAACATAAAACATGAATCACTAATTTGTTACGAGGAAAAACCCAATCAACTATTGTTTATTTTTTTTAAAATGTAAATATTTTAAAGTACTTATAGCTGATTCTTATAATACTGAATATTATTTTAATAAATCGTTTATTGAAAAAATATACACAAAAAAAATGTATTGAATATTACGCCTTTACAATTCGTTTGAATTCAACCATCCATTACAATAGATTCTTTAAACAATCAATGACGTAACACATGATGGTAACTATAATGTGCAAGTTAATAATTTAAATTGCTGTATTATTTTATTATTCTAATAATACAGATATCCTTAAGTTTTATAAACTATAGGAATTTCCGTTCTTTAATAGTTCAATTATTTTAACAAGTTTACCACTCAGTAATATTAGTGTGGATTTATTTTTATTTTATTAATATATATTATTAAAATTAAACAAACCAATGACTTAAAAATGAAAATATATTGAAAATAAATTTCAATCAATAAGGAAAAACAAAAGTACAATGGATCAGTACTTCCGGGAATTTATGTCAATGTTCTTACAAAACATGTAGAACAGTGATAACTGCGTTAACTACTACAGATGTAATTTGTAAGCTAAAATTAAATTAGCACTAAAATCTAAAACTTAGATCAACAAAACTTTCAATCGCGGGAACATGTACTATATTTTATTTCTTGCTGTTTTTTTTTTTTTTTTTTACTTCTCTAAGTGTCGTATTGGTTAACGAATGTCGGCAACTATGTTATTATTATTTTTTTTTTTTGCACACCATTAAATATAATCTGAACATTTCCTTGAATATATCATCCCGGAATATTAAAAGTAAAAAATAAGACTATGTTTTGCCGGGAGGCTGTTTTCCTAATAATACTTGATAGCCCTCTAACAATCATCATTCGTCATCAGCAACATCATTAAACAGAATCAAACTGGTTTATAATAAGTACGTGTAGTGCATGTATCGTAATATTCGTAATTTAGAGTTTTAAGGAACCAGAGAGGAGATTTATGCGCGGCACAAAACACAAACACAAAATATGAATTAAACACAGCTAACAGACCTTGACTTCAGTACTCCGGAGTCTGAAATTATATAGTGATTTTTGAACGTGACTTTCAAATAAACTAATTCAAACATACCAATTTAATAAATATATTTATTTCGCACATGATCTGCGGTTTTCCGCTAAGTTATTTTCTGATTCGAGTGTGCCGTAGTTTGATTTTGAAA